>JADHKO010000079.1:0-129868 GCA_019925425.1 Ophiostoma pallidulum | reverse complement strand
CTACGACACCAAGGCCAATGTAAGGGTCAGCAGCGCCGTGGCCCGAGCCGACTCGCCACCCATATCGTCGTCGTCCGACGAGCACGATGACGACGACGCAGACGACGACGCGGACGACGACGACGACGACGGCGACGACGACGACGACGAGGATGGGCAGATAAAAAGGACGCAGCGACCAGAGACCGCGCGCGAAGCACAACAAGCACAGCAAACACGACGGGCAAGCATGGAGACATCAAAACACACAACACGCAGGACGAGGCACGGCAGAGCATGCGAGGCCGCGAACAAGAACGCGGCAAAAGAAAAGAAGACGAAAAACGACAAGGAATCCCTCGATGCCCTGCGCCGCCCGGATTCCATTGGCCAAAACGCGTCGCCGGCGAGACGCGCAGCGATGGGCCGGCTGGTGAGGAACTCCGTAGGGCCTGGCCAGCGCTTGCTGAACCGGCAGCTCGTCCCCTGCCCGTTGCTTTCTTTTTCTTTTCTTCTCTTCCTCTTTTCCTCTTTCCTTTCTTTTTCCAACGGCCGCTCGCGCTCTCGTCACCCGCCTTTTGCCTGCTTCGGTCTGGTCTGCGCCCCCGCCCGGTGGGTCATATGGAGCTGCGGCGAGTGGGCGAGTCCTCGGTCCTCGTATGTACTCGTACTTTGGATTGGTCGTATGTCTCTGTCGTTTCGTCGCTGCTCATCTGCAGAGCCTAATGCACGCCGGCCGGGCCCTTTTTTTGTGAAGAAAACGAAGCAGCTCGTTTTTTTTTTGTTGGAGAGTACGAGTACTCGCGCCCCGTAGGAAAGGGGACGAAAAGTGGGTGCTTGCCCCTTGCGCTAAGCAGCGACGGACGTGGAAAGAACGAACGACCGCGGCGACCGCTGCGACCGCTGCGACCGCTGCTGCCCTGTTCCTGGTTTGCTCCTGCTGTTCCTGGATCGTTGCAGCCGCCGTCCAATGGCAAGACGCGGCCGCAGAGCAGGGGGCGACATGGGGAGAAATGTGCCCATCGCCCTTTCCCAGTTTAGCGCCGAGGGAGACCCTGGAATTGTGGTGGGGCCATCCTGCGGTGGAGAAGGAAGATGGGGTGGAGGTACGACTAGGGTTTTTCAGCATGTGTTTTTCTAATTTGGGCGGCCGGCCCTTTCCCCTTTGGTGCAGCATGGGATACTGGGAAATTGGACGCAACGCAAAAAAGAGGCAGTGGGGGAAGGCACGCAGCGGTTGTTAATTACGAGTAAATATGCGTACAATGTGATAAGGAGGCGGCGCATGAAGGCCCTGGGCGGGCATCTTCATCTCAGCTGGCCATCGTCATGACGATCCACAGGAAGCACGATCCGAGACCCTGTTGATCCTGCTACAGTACTGTGCCGACACGCGTCGCGTCATGGCGAGAAAGGGAGAGGGAGGGGGGGGGAGAGAGGGAGGGAGAGAGGGAGGGAGAGAGGGAGGGAGAATACAAAAGAACAAAGAAAGGAGAAAAAAAACAGAAAGGAAAAGGACATCCCTGGGTTGGAACGTGGCCGTCGTGGTTGCTGTTGACCGCCTCGAATTCTTCAACGGGGGATCCACGACGCACAGAGCTGCGTTGCCCGCGAGATGCATGCGCCAGGACTGCAGCGCGTCGCATCTTACGGAGTACAGGCAAGATAATATCTTACGACGTGCTCCATAGCCCTGCAGAAGAGGCTGGGAGGCGATACGTCGAGCCTTGCTCTCGTCGTCTCGTGTCTTCGCTTGCGACGACCCTTGCTCCTCGCGCAAGAGCTTGCAGCAGCCAGGTGGAGGAGACAGGGGACGGCGCCCTGGATGGATGGCAGGAAAGCTCCGTCTACTCCGTAGCTGACGCTCTGGCGTCCTGGCGCGCTGTGCCTGTCGTAGCGATGCAACGCTATCCCCTCGTGGTGCAGAACACGGCAGGGGAGGGGGAAGACAGCGGACACTTCGATGGGGGCCCCTTTGGCACGTTGCCCCTTTACACCCGTTGTAGGCCTTTGCGGTGGAGGCGACCAGGGCGACGAGGGGACGAGGACGACGTGGGCGACGAGCTGGTGATAACGCGGTCCAGCAGTGTGCAAAAGTGGATGAAAGGGGGAGGGGCGGTGGAATGCTGCAATACGACGTAAACCTACGGCGTACGGCGTCTGATGCTGTGTACGATACGGCAGCTACGCTTATGAGAAGGGGGACATAAGAAAGGGTCCAAAAGGGTCAAGAGAGGGGACAGCAGCGTCCGCAACAAGGGCCAAGAGGAGGAGAGTCTCTGCGGCCGACGGAGCAGCGCTGGAGGCTGGAGTCTGCAAGCACTCAAGAGCAGGCGGTAAGACGAGCATCCCGCACAGGGAGCAGTGAGATCTTGCGAGGTATGGGAGGAGACGGGAGAGTCTGACGACGTCCTCCAGAAACTCTGTGAGATTCTGCTCGGCGTCCAAGAGCACGGTTGTCTCTCATGTGTACGGAGTACTCCGTAGACCAGCCATGCAAGACATAACGGTTGTCCTACAATCGACGTTCCTTCGTTTTCAGATGGTAAGATGCGAATGAGAGAAGAAGACAGAAAAGAAACCCGGGCGTGTTCCAGCCGCCCGTGCCGCCCGTGCCGTCCCCAGCGTGACGCCGCGTTTCAAAGCCACGTCGTCCAGTCGTACGGTCATGTCGTCACACACGGTTGTACCGCCGGCTTTGAAGCCTCGACACGGCTGTATACGTCGTATGTAATGTACGACATCTCACACGTCTGGCCCAGCATTTGTATGGCAAGCATCCGAGCCAGGGAAGACGGGAGGGCCGGCTCCTCCTCCTCCTGAGAACCTCCTTGCCGCCAATCGACGCGGTGCCCGTCGTTCTCCTGCAACGCGTGCAGCGCAGACGTGCATAGCGTGCAAGTATCTCCAGAATGCCAGTGCATTGTGGAAGCTGCACGATGGAGCAGACGGCGACGACTGCGCCGTATTGTGAGAGAGGTCTCTGGCATGGTGCGCGCCCTGGAATGGCCATCTCTGCCCTCAAACTCTCCGTGGAATGGTGATAACGAAACAAGACACGGCCCGTGGAGAGCTGGACAAGCTAGGACAGCTTTCGAGCGCGGGCAGAAGACGGTGCTCCGTGCTGTTGGCCGCCTTGCGCGTCTTTCTCTGCCGATCTGCATCGGGGGAGGTTCACGGGACAGTCGGGGGGGGGGGGGTATCTCGAGACCGTTTCTATAGAGTTTCCGTTGGCGAAGATGTGTTCTAGGGGAAACGCGAAAGCCAGCGGCGGGTTGGGAGTAAAGAGGAGGAGGAAGGGGGCAAAGAATGTTGATCGAGGCAGAGAGCACGGCGTGTCGTTGATTCTTTTCTTCTTTTTCTTCTTTTTCTTTTTCTTCGTTTTCTTCCTTCATTTCACATTTCATTTCCTTCACCTTTCTCTTCTCCCTCATGCCGCGGAAATTAAATGGAAAATAGACAGCTAGAAATAAACAACGGCTGCACGACACGCTGTACAGGCACAAACACGCCGAAGAACTTTGCGAGAGACAGGAGAGCGGCAGACCATGACAGAAGATGGGCAAAGGATGCGTCTTCTGCGTAGAGCTTTGCGCAGCTGCCAACTGAACGCTTGGGAGGAGGAGGAAGGGGGATGAATAACAGCGATTAACGAAGTGAAACCGCTGGAAATGGATTTTTATTTTGCTGTAATTTTGTTGCGTATATACATTGTATTTCTTATATTCTTTGTTGTCCTCTGGCTAGTCAACTCAGCCTCGTGATCTTTTTTGGTGAGGGGTTGACTGTACACGCCCATCTCAGACAGGACGCAGGTGACAGGCAGCCTTCGACCTCCTGATCCCAGCACAACCCGCCGGCGACTAGGCTACCACCGCCAAACAGTGTTGGAAAAGGAAAGGAGCCAGCCAAAGTCACGTCCTGCGCTGGAAAAAGAAAGAAAGAAAGAAAGAAAGAAAGAAAGAAAGAAAGAAAGAAAGAAACGGCAGGAAGACAGACCGACGCCCCGAAAGTCAGTAAATGGACCGGCCGGCCGTGTACGTTTCTGAAAATTTCAAAAGGGATGAAAAAAGCAAAAAGAAGAACAGGCGCCTCCCCTTCCTTCGACGCCCGATGCTCGCTTCGCCTAGGTTTGAGGCAACCCAGCAGAGCAGGTGACCAGCCTTGTCTCTCGCCGACAGCCATCGCCGACACACGCGCGCCTTCTTTTCGTTCGCTTCGTAGTAGGCAGCAAGCAGTCTCCCCGTGATGTCTTCACCCCCCGGGGCCACGCGTAGAGGTCACTTGCCAGACTTCCACATGAACGGCAGAGGATGCAAGCAGGAAAAGGACGGACAGTGGAACGAAAGAGACGCCCCCCCCCCTCTATATCAACATGGCCTCACCAGAAGGAGAGAGACCGTCGTGGCCATCCATCCAAGCGGTAACCGACAAAGAGAAAAAGAAGACACGACTGTCTGTTGACCGTCTCACAGGCAAGACTCTAAACAGGAACGCAACATGAACCGTCCGGCAATGGCCCCCTCCTCTCGCTCGCTCCGCCCGGTGCCGCCGTTCTCCGTCAACATCCTGCGCCCCCTTGCCGACGACAACGACAACGACAACGACACGGACGCTCCGCCGGCACCGCCGCTGCCACCGCCGCCTCTCGAGTCGCTGCTGCCCGGCGTCTACCGCGACGCCGAGGGCCGCCCCCCTCGCCTGTCGACGCCCTCCCTGACGCCCGCCTACCTGGCCACCGAGCTCGGCCTCGGCCGCCTCGACCGCCTCGGCCGCCTCACCACCCCGCAGCAGCACCACTGGTTCTGGCTGCTGGGCCCGCCCGCCCTGCCGCGCGCCCTGCACGACTGCGCCCTGCGCGGCCGCACCATCTGCGTCACCGAGCGCATGGACCGCCACCTCGGTCTCGGCCTGAGTGGCGGCGGCGGCGGCACCAAGCGCGACATGCTGTTCCTCAAACCACTGCCCCGCATCCTGCTCGACACCCGCTTCTGGGAGCAGGTCCTGTCCTGCGAATGCCAGCGGGAGGGGGCGGGGGAGGGGGAGGGGGAGGACGAGAAGACGACGACCCGGGCAGAGGCTTACGGCCAGCACAGCCTGAACAGCCCTAGTACAATTGGTGACAACAGCAACAACAGCAACAACAACAGCGCATCGCCAGGCGGCAGCAGCAGGAGCAGCGGCGCACCGTCCGCGCCGCTGTCGCCGCCGCCGCCGCCGACGTTGTCGACGCGGTCGACGCCGTGCCGGAAGCGCCACCTGTGGGACTGCGCCCTGGGCTTCCTGTACTCGTATGCGGCGCTCGTCGCCCACGAGAGCGACTTCCGCATCGCCCAGGACGCCGGGCTGCTGCCGGCCGAGGTGACCTGGCGCCGCTGGCGCACGCTGGCGCGGCAGGTGGCGACGGGGCCGGACGTGGTGGCGCGGCGCTTCCACCCGCGCTTCCGCTACGGCGAGCTGCGGCTGGACCGGCTGCGCGAGCGCAGCCAGCTGCGGCGCGGCGGCCTGCTGCGCGTGCTCGCGGGCCGCCTCGACCGCTTCGCGCGCTTCTTCCAGCAGAACGTGCGCTGGCTGGCGTCGCTCGTCGCCTACCTCGCCATCGTGCTGAGCGCGCTGCAGACGGGCCTGACGGGCGACCGCCTCGCGGCAAGCCGCGCGTTCCAGGCGCTGGCCGCCGGCTTCACCGTCTTCGCGCTCGTCGCGCCGCTGTCCATCCTGCTCGCGTTCGCGCTGTACTTTGGCCTGTCGCTCGTCTACCACGTCGCCGCCCACCTCGTCACGAGCCACGTCGGCGGCGGGGCCGCCGGCCGGGCCGCCGGCCGGGCCGCCATCGACAACGATGACGACGACGACGACGTGGACGACGTCGACGTTTTCCACCACTGGGACGCCACGGACGCCACGGACGCCACGGACGCCACGGACGCCACGGACGCCACGGACGCCACGGACGCCACGAGCGAGGTGTGAGAGGTGAGATGTGGTACTCCGCGATGCTCTGGGATACCCTTGGGAGACCCCAACAAGAGAATCTGCCGTTGGCAGCGCCGACGACGCGAGCAGGAGCAGAGCGAAACGCTCAGTAAAAGAAGGCCGGGGCGGCACCGGGCGGCAGCACGTCCGGCCACTCGGCAGCCAACTGGCGCGGGCCGGCGACCAGAAGGCCGGCCGGTTCCTCCCCGGTACCCAGTACAAGGCCCATGCACAGCGGGGGGGACCACAGGCACGGCACGTTCGCCGGTGCCTCGTGGCGCGGGCGCATCGCCTCGCATCCGGCCGGGGACGGCGTAAGGCCGAGGCGGTGGGCGGCGGCGGCGCCGTGCGTCTGTAGATAGTTGGCTACGGCGAGTGTGTCGGTCGTTTGGGACATGTGTGGCGGGAGACGGTGGAGGATCTGGTTCTTGGCTGGGTTTGTGTTGCTGAAGAACATGTTGTTGTTGTTGTTGACCTGGCTTGGATAGAGACACCCGAGACTGCTATTGACGTGCCATTGTTCCTGCCCCTGGAGGGCGTCTTCCGGGCCAAACGAACACGCATATGGGTGGCCAGCATCATTGAACTGGTCACACGGCGCCAGCGACACCTCGCATGCAGCCTGAGGCGGGTGAAACGGTCCGCGGCTCAGCTGACCAGCACTGGGTCCGTTCTTGCCGCATGTCTCCCACTCGTCATCTTCGTCCTCGTCCTCATCCTCTGACGTGGACGAGGCCGTCGTTCGAGACGACGGTGCCGCCGTTGTTGTCGTATATGCCTGCCAGTCGGCCGTTCTCGATCCCGCGGCCGTGCTTTGGGGCGATGCTGGGCCGAACGATGGCGATGAAGCTGACGACAGGTACAACGACGACGCTGGCGGTGACGGTCTTTCCGGCTTTGGCGTGTTCTCGGCCGCCTTTGCACCTTTTCGGCTCCTCCGCCGAGAACCAGCCCCAGCCGGAGCCCCAGCCGGAGCCCCAGCCCCAGCCGCAGCTCCAGGCAGGGGCGGCGGCAGGGGCGGCGGCAGGGGCGGCGGCGGAGGCGGAGGCTGGTAGGTGCACTCGTCAGCAATGCTCGCCGCGACACAGCGACAGCAGGGCAGCGTCTTGTCGCATTTCAGTTTTCTGCGGTGGCACGCAATGCAGACGAGCACGCGCCTGTTTCGTCTCTGGGCCCGCACCAAGTTCTGCGGTGCCGGGTTGTTGGGGTCGGCGATGGAGAAGGTGGAGAGGTACGCTGCCGGAATCTGGGATGTGTCGGTTGGAGACATGGTGGACGCGTGAGACACATGATAGAGGCCAAGAGGGGAAGAGGGAGGGAGGAAAGAAAGAAAGAAGAGAGAAAGAAGAAAGACGAAAGAAACAACCGAGACCTGACCGGCCAGCAGCAGCAGCTTATACACACGGTCCCTCGGCAATGATAGCAGCCCTCTAGGATAAGGCGAGAAAGGACGCAGGCCGTGTTAGAGGAGCTGCTAGCAGCTACACATATATATGTTTGTGTATGTGTGTGTGTGCTTGTTTGATTGTTCTCTGCTCGTATGGGCTGCAGAACTACAAAAAGGGAGGAGCAGTATGTCTTCCAGTCTAGACTAAGGGAAGGGTAAAATAACAACAGTCACAAGGCCGAGGGAGCAGATGAGAAGAGGAGAGGATGGCAAGATAGGAAGGGGGGGGTGCTTGACGAGCACGCGAGACGCCCAGCGGAAGTGTGGGAGCATTGTGTCCCGGGGTCAAGGGAGTGGCTGCGAGGCACGCGGCTGGAGGTGTGTCTGTGCTACCTTTGTTCTTCTCCCATCTCTCGTCTCGCTCGCTGCCGTGTCCTTTCCTCTCTGCCCCATCCCTGCCGTCTTCGAATCCTGTAACAAGGCCACGGCATATTTCCGTCATGAGGTTCCTCCTGCTCAAGCTCGGCAGACGGAAGAAAAGACAGACGCACCGCATCCACCCTGCAGAGCATTGGCCCCGGAATAGTGGTGCCTGCTAGGACCTGAGCAAGCACGCCGCAGCTCGGCCACACGCCAAGGGTCGCAGGAGGGGGGGGGAGCATTGATACACGTCGAATGCGGCTACACTGGGGAGGCGGGCATGTGCAGACACGCACGTGCTCGCCAGAAGGGCAAGCCAAGGAGGGCCCAGGTCTGCCAAATCCAGCAGCCAGACAACCCTGGGACGAAGTTCGGCCGAACGCAGAGGAGACGATCAGCCCGGGTCTGCGGCCTCTGCCCTTCTCTTCCCCCGCCCCCCTCCCTCCCGTCCTATGCCCCATTCGTCAAGTTTCCGGTGCCCCGTCCTGGTTGGGTTGCAGGTCGTTCACGTGGCGCCGAGACTGCCATGGTGTGCGTGTGCGCCAGAGATGTGACAGCTGCCGCACCAGACCAGACCAGACTGGGGGGCGGAGGCGAAGACGGGACAGCCAAGCCCGCCAGGATTCGCACACCGTGCTGGCTGGACGGCTCGCAAGACGGTGTGGCGGGGTATATAGCAAATGAGGTGTGCCCGGGCGGTGGCACAACAAGAAGCGAGGACAAGTGCTCCGAATAGCGTGGGCGCGAACAAAGGTCGCACGGCGACGTCAACCAACAGGGAGATCAGCATCCCGTGAAGCAGGATTGCAGCAATTCGGGTTGCATATGCGCTAGACCAGGATGACAAACGGCTTACGTCGTATGTGGAAAAAGGCGGCAAGGCGGTGAGCCACAAGAACGGCAACGCGAGTTGTGATAAGAGGAAGGAGGCACCGGCGGCAGAAGCAGGGGGAAGGAGGAGAAGGCGCGAGGGCGGCGGTGGTCGGGCTGCCCAAGGAAGGCGCGATCGCCGAGCTTTTCCGTGCAAAGGGAGGTCGCTCGCACTGTCGGACGGCCCTGCGAGCAGTTCAGAGGCGGGCAAGGCGTCCAGACGCCCGGGAAACGAGCGGCACAGCAGCATCGTTCAAGACAACGGACGCTCTGTGAGCAGCGCAAGGATGCGCGCGACGGCCGCAGGGCTGGGCGCGCCAGGCCCGAACAGCTCGGGCGGCCCACAGCTTTGTTTGAATCGGGAAACTGCCCGTGTCGGCAGCCGGGTGCATGTGGGGCAGAAAAGTGGAGTTTCGCGCGACGCATATTTCGAACCGACGATAGCAATACTGACGGCTGAGGCGAGGCACCAGGATGCCTGCAACGCCAGAGGAGCCTTTCGCCGGTTTTGTCAGTTTTCGGTTTACGAGTATTTTTCACCGTCTTTTCCGCACGTCGTCCCGTTAAGCGCGCGGGCATGGACACGGGACCACCCCTGCAAGCGAAGGGCGAGGGAGACGAGAGGTAGAGGGAAATGAGGGGAAAAGGAGAAAAGGAGAAAAGAAAACGGGAAAAGAAGAAACAGAAAGGAGGAGAGGCAAGAGAGGGCGGGGAAGAGAAGAGAAAACCGCTCGTGTCTGGTGGCCACGACGCTCATTTGTCGCTTCGGCGTCTCGGCCGTTCATGAACACAAGCCCCTTGCATGCAAAGTAGCACCCCCCCCCCCCCCCTTCCTCTCCCCGAACCGCGAAGTGCAGACAGACCAGCGAGTCTGCCGCCCCGTCTGTTTGACGTGCATTTGGCTGTTTTGAGAACCGGCCTAGCCTTGTTTTGTCGGTGAGAGACAGAAAGATAAGAAAACAAAGTGCCGCCTTGCAGAACGGGAAACGATAGGCCCGTTCGGCGTAATATGCAGCATCTTCCTGCGACGCCGCCTCGGCAGAAACGACTCGGATCAGCATTGGTTGCCCCAGCGCGCGGACCGGGAGCCGACGGGCCTTGTCTGAGCCGGCTCACGACGCGCTGGGGCTGGCCTGTCTGCAGACTGGCTGCCGCGACCGTCCCCCGCGCCGGCGGTCTTGTCGGCGGCCGGCACCGTATGCCTCCGCTTCCCATTGCCTGCGATGGCCTCCCACAAGACGCCGCGGCCGCAATGCCCCCTCCACCCCCCCGACTCTCGTCTGGCGCTTCACATTTTGATTGGCGATGCCAATTTCCGGCAACCCAATTACCCACCGGCCCAGTGGCCCCGGAGTGCCTTGTTCCGTGCCCCCCCTCGCGGCCTCCCAGTGGCCCTCTGAGCCGGTGCCGCTGGCTTGGAGGCTCTGGGCGAGGCGAAGCGCTGCTGAGGGCTTGCGGAACGTGAAAGGCGCAACGAAAAGAGGAAAGAAAAGGGGAGAGGGGGGATTCCACATTGGCAGCCTGGTCGAAGCATTCAGGCGGGGGACGACTTTTGGTCTGTGGAGGACCAGGGCCTTGGGGAAAAAAGGAGATTGGGAAGCAGCAGGCCGGATATTGTACGCCTGGAGATCTGTGTACGGAGTAGAGGCTGGAGAAATAAAGGCTGGGGAGTGGGAGGATGAGAAGGCGTCGGCGGGTGATCAGACTCGTCTTTCTGTTCCCCCCCCCCCCCTCTCTCTCTCCCCGTCACTCGTTTGCCTTTTCTCCTCTTGCTGTAGGCCCCCTCTGCCCCCCCCCCCCGGCCCTTCCACTCAACCACAGCATGCATCTCTCGCACCACCGCCTCCTCACAGCCGTGCTGGCCGCGTCTGCGGCGGCGCCTGCGGTGGTGGCCGCCGCCTGCAGCGACGCGCCCCCGGCCGACGTGCGCGACCTGCCGGTTGTCCGCGACGGCAGCCGCCTGCTGCTCGGCGGCAAGCCGTGGAAGGCCGTCGGCCCCAACGTGTACTGGCTGGGGCTCGACGAGAACGTGGTGCCGCCGTCCGGCTCGGCGGCGGCGCCGTACTACGCGCCGCTCACCGCCAGCTACCCGACCAAGGGCCGCGTCACCGAGGCCATGGCCATGGTCAGGGCGCTCGGCGGCACGGCCGTGCGCGCGCACACGCTCGGCGTCAGCACGGGCAACCCGCTGAGCCTGTGGCCGGCCGCCAACACCACCAACGCGCAGGCGTTTGACGCCATCGACTGGGCCGTGTTCCAGGCGCGCCAGCACGGCCTGCGCCTGCTGGTGCCGCTGACGGACAACTACGACTACTACCACGGCGGCAAGCTCTCGTTCCTGCGCTGGGCCGGCGTCGTCCCGCCGGCGGCGGCGGCGGCGGCGGCGGCGGCGTCGGGCAACGACAACACGCTCCGCAGCCCGCTGGTGCAGCAGTTCTACACCAACGCCAGCGTCGTCGCGCTCTTCCACGCGTACGTGCGCACGCTGCTGACCAGCCACGTCAACCCCTACACGAACCTGACCTACGCCGCCGACCCCACCATCTTCGCCTACGAGACCGGTAACGAGCTGTCCGGCCCCGCGTCCGGCAGCACCGGCGACATGGACGTGCCGGTGGCGTGGCTGCAGGCCACGGCGCGCCTCCTCAAGCAGCTGGCGCCCGGCAAGCTCGTCGTCGACGGCACGTACGGCGTCAACCCCGCCCACCTCGCCATACCCGAGGTCGACGCCGTGTCCGACCACTTCTACCCGGTCAGCGTCAGCCGCCTGCGCTCCGGCGCCGACCGCGCCGCCGCCGCCAACAAGACGTACCTGGCCGGCGAGTACAGCTGGACCGGCGGCAGCGCGGCCGCCACGTCGACCGACGGCGCGTCGCTCGCGGCCTTCTTCCGCGCCCTCGAGGCACACCCGGCCGTGGCCGGCGACATGGTCTGGAGCCTGTTTGGCCACAACGTGCCGGACTGCCGCACGTTTGTGTCGCACAACGACGGCCTGGCGCTGCAGTACGGCAACCCGGCCAACTCGGCCGACACGACGCGGCGCATCCAGCTCATCCGGCAGCACCACATGGCCGCGGGCGAGGGCCGGAGCATCGCGGCCGACGCGGCCCTGCCGGCCGTGCCGTGTCCGGCACCGGAGGACCCAAGCATGAACGCATGAGCACATGAGACAGTTGGGGTGTGGCATGCGATGGAAGAGACGGCAAGGAAGACGGAGACAACCAGAAGAAACGGTTTGGTTGAAATGTAAATAAAAAGAATCAGAGTCATAGGCTAGTCGTATAAAATGAAAGAAAGCTGAACGAGATAGACCGCACCCTTCCCCAACGCCAAAATCAGACTTTGAAAGAACAGAACATAGAAGAAAATGCGAGATCCTTGCGGCCGTTAAGAAATTCGTCATCAGATCGTCAGCTCCATCCCCAGGGGCGCGTAGCTCGGAGTCGTCACAGACAGGGGCGACCACAGCGGCAGGTCGGCGGGCCGGGGCGAGGGGAGTGTCACGGCGGCTGCTGCGGCGGCAGTGGCAGTGGCAGCAGGTCCATCTACGGTGGCTGCCCGTGCTGGCCGTTCGACTGCTGCTGCAGAGCCTGCCACAGCGTCAGCGGCGGCGCTCGCGTGCGGACACCGGCCCTCGCCGACGGTGCGGCGGTGGCTGTGGAACGAGCACTGGCGGAAGCCAAAGGCGCGGTCCTCGCGGCGCAGGTGGTTGCTGGGGATGCGCAGCTGCGGGTTCTTGATGCGCGCGTCGGCGCGGCTAGCGCGCATTTTGGCGCGGTGCGCGTCGTAGTCGGCGGCCAGCTGGGGCAGCGAGACGAGGAGGGCGAGGAGGGCGGCGGTGTTGATTTGGTAGTCGTCGTCGTCAGAGGAGGACGACGACGTGGCGTAGAGTGTAGCGCAGGGCATGGAGGTGCTGGCCAGCGTCCAGGCCAGCAGGGCAACGGCCCACTTGCGCAGGCGGAGCGCGGCGGCGGGGTCGGCGTCGACATACAGGAAGCGCACGAGGGCCGGCGTGGCCACCCAGTCGAAGCGCAGGTACAGGTCCTGCAGCGCGTCCATGGCGACATCCTGCAAGGCGGGGATGTCGACGAGGGCGGCAAAGAGGTGGAGATGGACGAGGTGCCAGTGCAGATCGCTGATGGCTGCGGCAGGGGTGGTGGAGCCGGGTCTGTTGTTGCTTTCGTCACAGTCGTTGTCGTTGTCTTTGTCGTCGTAGACGTCGGTGTTGCTCCCGTTCTCATCGGCCGCCTCACTCGCTAGAATGGTGACGGCATCGTCGACGACCGTCCGGAACGCCCGCCGCCGGTACAGCCAAAGTACAAATAACTCAAAGACGTCGGCAGACTCGCCGGCGAGCCATATGACAAGGCCGGCCTTCCTATTTTGGCTTGTGCTGCTGCTGCTGCCGCTCCTGCTGCGGCCGTCCGTCCTCGCCTTTGTTGAGCCCGATGCATGAAACCCAGACTGGGGCGATGACGAGGGTGAGCACAGCCCTGCGGGCACGGCATCGATGCGGTCACGGAAAAACGGGCTACTAGCACACAGGAGGGCGCGGTGCACAACAAACTCGCGCTGGTCGGGGCCGACCAGGACGCGGACGAGGTCGTGACTAATGGGCAGTCAGCGGGGGAAGAGGAGGTGAGAGACGGACAGCCTGAAGGCGGCAGGGAGTGGTTTTCTTTCTTTCTTTACTCACGAGTCCATTGTTGTTCGAGTCGTACGGCAGTCGTCGTGATCAGTACGCAGCATCGAACCACGCCGTATGATGGGAGGTGGGCGTTTTGCGAGAAACAAAGGACACAACACGAGAGGAGAGGGCGTCTGCACGTCTTAAAGAGTCTCGGGATGGTGGAGGCGTGGTGCCACGGTCCTGGCCAATGTGCCCAACGTCCGACTCTTCCTCTGCCTCTCCCTCGTCTCCCTCGCCCCCCTCGTCTCTCTACTCTCTTGCACGCCCACCTCCCAGGCAGGTCTATCGCAACCGAGGTGGGGTGCGCATGGGAGGAGCTGCCTCGTATGGATGGGTGATGGAGGTGCACGGTTTCTTGGGAGGTGGGGTTTGGGGGGGAGGTGTCGCCGGCCAGGCATGCGTTTTCATTCTCCTCGCCCCCCTCACCACCCCCGGGCTGACCCTAAGCTGCATCACTAATGCTTCATCGTGGCGGCCAGCCGTGGGAGGTGGCATCGACGTCGAGCGTGCCGCGAGGGGTTGAGGAGGAGGAGGCATCTCTCTCCCGATGCCGGTTCTGTGGCGCCAAAGGTGCGTCTTGTCTCCTCCTCCTGTTCGTCTGTCTGTTCGTCTGTTTCTTCGTCTGTCCTCGTGGCTCTCCCCGTGGCTCTCCCGTGCTCCGCAAAAGGAGATGCTCCCCCTCGCCGTCCGTCGCTCTCCTTAATTCCTGGCCACCACCGTGCGTCGTTTCGAACGCAGGGCCAGGGCAAAGCTTAGCTTCGCGCCGTGTGCAAGTACACTGTACGAGTACGGTATCTCGGTTTTGCCATTTGCGGCAGACTCTCATGCATGAGTTAAAGTGCTGCATGCCGTGCGTCCGTGCTATCCCGCACAGATCACGGAGCCGCCCAGGAGGGCACAGCAGCTGCTGTTCTTTCTGTTTCTGTTTCTGATTGTGTTTTTGTTTTGTTTTTTCTGTTCTGCCCTTTTGTTAGTTTCTCATTCTTTCCCTCGTGTCTTTATTCGTTTCCTTCTTCCCTCTTCTCTCCTCTCTTTTCTTTTCCTTCGCCTCATTCAACTCACCATGTCGACGGAACTCATCAACCGTCCGATGAGGCAAAACGAGGCTAGCCGTTTTTATCCTCTCCTCCGTCCAGACCCAGCGCCAGACAGGGATCCAAAACGCTGGGCCCGCTGTCTTGTAAGCGGATGCAACGGTGCTGACAAGCATTTGCGTGTTTGAGGATAGAGCACGGAGGCGGCTAATACGAAGCCCTGCTCCCCTCTTCCGCCTCCGCGTTCCAGACTCTTGTGATCTGGCGACAGAACCGTCTGCACGTCAACCTTGATAGGACTGTGCAGTTGTCACTCTCTCCCCCTCTCTCTTATTGACCATTACATCACGACCAATTGGGTGTATTCTTCTTGATAAGTCGAGAATGTAAAGGTCGTGCTGAGGACCAGACTCTTCGTAGCTGGGGCCAGCCCCATAGCATCCTTCAGGCCCTCGCCCTCGTGTCTCTGAAGCTCTGAACCGCCGACGCAAGCTGGCTCGTGCTCTGCAGCCGTAGACTGCCGCGCTCCTGGTCCAGCCCACGTTTCGTGTGGAAGCCCCGTGGTGTCAAACACAGGCAAGGGTGCCATGCGCCTCATGTTTTTGGCGGGAACAAGAGCGATTCGCCTTTTTCTTCGTTTCTCTCGTCCTTTCTTTTCGAGATGAGCTTCTTTTCCCGTCTTCCTTTCCCTCACACTTCACGAGATCAGACCAAACACCAGCTTGGCGTACTAAGCCGCCGTGTACTAGCCGCCCGTCACAGCTGCGTCTACTAGGCGTGGCCATTGTTTCGCCTGTTAAAGCCTGTTAGTAAACTGGGCGTCAAACATATCGAGACGAGTTGAAGAGCAAAGGACAGCAGCAAAAAGACAAAGAAAAATGAATCGACTACAACGCGGTGCTCCACGAGCTACAACAAATGAGCATGAGTATTTTAAAACACTCACGTCTGGCTCCTCGTTATGGGAGCCGAGTAGGCGGGCGGAGAGGTGGGAGGGTAGCAAAATGGGCGGGGTCCGGGGAGCGCGGCGCCGCAAGATTCCGTGAACCGGAGGCCGAGGGATTAACGGGAGTGTTGCTGACAAGCTCGACCTGTGTCATCGAGTCAGCCTTCACGTTCAAACAGTAAAGCCCTTGGCAAGTTCCTGTCTCGACTTGCCTTTGGATCTCGTTTCTCCGTTCTCAGCGCCTAGAGAAGAAAACGACATGAAACGAGGAGAGACCTGTGCCCAGTCGATCTTGATCTTGGTCACGTTCGTAAACGGTGCGGGACGGTATTGGGCACAGGTCTCTTCTCGTTTTCTTGTCGTTTTCTTCCCTATTCTCGCTGTTGAGGCTGCAGGCCCCGCGGCCCCCGCGGCCCCTCCGCTGGATAAGCGGCTTGTAAAAATAAAAATAAAAATAAAGGAAAGAAAAGAACAGAACAGAAAACACGTTAGCTAATGAAGCGGGGATGGGTATTGATGTTGTTGTATTGTCAATACTGTTGTAGATGTTTGTGGACGGGGGAGAAAGAAAATCAAAAGACAGGAGGACAGAAATCCGGCAAAGGGGGGCTTCTCTCTTTCATGCCCTTCGTGCCTTCCCTCTGTACACGCTTCCTAAGCAACACTATCGGGGTGCCCTTGCCGCCGCTTGCTGTCAAGACAACACTGGGGGAAGGCGCGAAGGGTAGGCCCAGTTTCCCGCTTCAATTGCTCCAACTCCCTTTTGCCGACGCCCGGCGGCGCGTTGCTGACTCCCCTCGCTCAAGAGTCTATGAAGCAATGGGCCGTGAGAGCGATTCTCCCAGCTTGCCAGTCGAGTTGGCGATCGAATCTACACCCATTCGGCTTCGGCTGTGTTCCGCGCTCTCTCCGAGGGGGTTGCTACGACGCTGCACGGAGTAAGAGGGGGGACTCACGGCCAAGGCGAGCACGAAGAGGAAAACAAAAAGAAACACGAGCTAGAAATAAGAAACAAACAAAGACTAAAAGAAGAAAAAGAAGAATAAGAACCAAAAAGGCTAAACAAGAAGTAAATCTACATCATACCGTCGCCGGCCGCGGCCCGCGTCTGTCAGCAGCGCCAGGGGTCTTCCCGCCCGTGGTCAAACTATGACGTCATTCCCGCCCTCTGTTCGCGTCCTGGCTCTGTCGTGGTTCGCAGTTTCCCCCAACCACGACGGCGCACGCACGATGACGTGGTTGCCGTTCGATTCGGGGAGCTGCGGGCTGCAACTGCCTGACAGGTCGAGCGAACACACGATGCTGCAGGTGCGGAAAGAGCGACCCCTGGAACGTCGCCAACGCGGGCCCACGTCCGATTGCGTCGAAGCGGAGGAGAGCCGTCGGCGCCGAGAAAAATCCGGCCTGCGCCAGGAAAGGCAAGGCAACTGGTGCTTGGGCCGGCCGTTGACGTCAGCGGTCCGCACTGATACGAAAGACTCGTATTGCTGCGGGCGCTCTTTCTTCCCCGCCACTTTTATAAGCATACTATTATCCCTGGCCCTTTGAAAGGAAAAAGCGGTCCCGCTCAAACTGCTTCCTCCGCCGCGCCTTCCCCCTCCTCGCCTGCGGGATGCCGAGCTACTGAGTAATCTAACCGGCGCCATCGCGACGCTGTATTAGTCACGTCAACGTGCTGGGCTCGCCGTCTGTCCCCCGCCGCAACGGCGGCTATCTCGACAGCCCATTGCGTGCTCAGGGTCGTCCTGCATGGCTGTACCTGGCATGGTTGTGTATAGTTTCTTTTTTTTTCTCTCTTGTTCTTTTTTCTTCACCTCCTATAGGGCCAGTTTTGATAATTTCCAAAACACCGCTCACCCGATTGCTTTGTTCATAGCCTTTCCTCCTTTCTTCCCTCTTCCTCCCTCTCCTTCGTAGATCTATAAAGGTTGCCTTCTCGGCCATACCCTACGACAGAATCGTCTCTTGGTCCAGTCTCTCCACAGGCCTCGCATCGTCTTCTCAACCACTCTTCAACAAGACCCCTTCTTCGTCTCCGTCTCTTCTTGTCTTCAGCCAATCTCTTCACCCGCTTGCCCTCTTGGTCCTCTTGGTCCTCGTGGTCTACCTTGTTCAACCCCTTCGCCCTCTCCAACTTTCTCTCAACAACCCCCCCCCCCCCTCACAATGTCGCATCCCACCGGCACGACCTTCCGCGGCGCCAAGACCGCCAGCCTGCCAGCGCCCGGCGCCCCCTACTACACGCCCGTCCAGGAACCCGTGGCCGGCGCAGCGCTCCCCGTTGACGACGCCGCCGCGCCGCTGCCGACGCTCTTCACGCCGCTCAAGATCCGCGGCGTCGAGCTCGTCAACCGCTTTGTCGTCTCGCCCATGTGCATGTACTCGGCCGACGAGGGCCACCTGACCGACTTCCACCTCGTGCACCTGGGCCAGTTTGCGCAGCGCGGCGCCGGCCTCACCATTGTCGAGGCCACCAGCGTGCTGCCCAACGGCCGCATCTCGCCCGAGGACTCGGGCCTGTGGCAGGACAGCCAGATCGCGCCGCTCAAGCGCATCGTCGACTTTGTGCACAGCCAGGGCCACAAGATCGGCATCCAGCTGGCGCACGCCGGCCGGAAAGCCAGCATGCTGGCGCCCTGGCTGGCGGCGCACCGCGGCGAGCACGTGCCGGCCGCCGCGTCCGAGGGCGGCTGGCCCGACGACACGTGGTCCGCCTCCGCGCAGCCCTACGCCGACGGCTGGCCCGTGCCGCACGCCATGACCACGGCCGACATCGCGGCGCTGACCGCCAGCTTCGTGGCGGCGGCCAAGCGCGCCGTGGCCGCGGGCGTCGACGTCATCGAGCTGCACGGCGCGCACGGCTACCTGATCAACCAGTTCCTGTCGCCCCAGACCAACAAGCGCACCGACGCGTACGGCGGCTCCTTTGACAACCGCGTCCGCCTCGTGACCGAGCTGCTGACGGCGCTGCGCGCCGCCATCCCCGCGTCCATGCCGCTGTTCCTGCGCATCTCCGCCACCGAGTGGCTGGAGACCGCGGCGCCCGACGAGCCCTCGTGGACGGTCGAGGACTCCGTCCGCCTCGCCGCGCGCCTGCCCGCGCTCGGCGTCGACGTGCTCGACGTCAGCTCCGGCGGCAACACGCCCCGCCAGAAGATCGACGTCCACCCCTACTTCCAGGTCGACCTCGCCACCGCCATCAAGGCGGGGCTGCGCGCGCAGGGCAGCGACGCCGCGTCGCAGCTGCGCATCGCCGTCGTCGGCCTCATCACCAGCGCCGCCATGGCGCGCGACGTGACGCAAAAGGGCGGCAAGGTCGAGGCCGACCTCGTGCTGGCCGCACGCCAGTTCTTGCGGGAGCCCGAGTTCGTGCTGCGCACGGCGGCGCAGCTGGGCGTGCAGGTGAAGTGGCCGACGCAGTACCTGCGCTCGAATGCGCACTGGGACGTCAGGCTCTAGATCGGGGGGGGGGGGGGGGGGGGGGGGTGCATATACCATACACACAATGACGAGCGAACCGAGACACGGTCGGATAAGGGTGCTCTAGATGACTTTGATTTGCACGAAAAGCGGGTTGTATGCTTGCATGGTGTTTTGTGTATTTCTGTTTTCTGTTTTCATGTTTCGTTCACAGACCGTTAGATTTGAATCCAGCGTGTGCTCTTGTCTGGGAAGACAGTTGTGTATTATCGTGCATAAGATTAATGAGAAAGAGAAAGAGAGAATACAGACCACTCGCACTGATGAACGCCGATCTCTCCCCGGGTAGATGAAAGAGACAACTACTACAAGAAGAGCCACAAGAGAACCACGAACCGCAAAAGAAATAAACTCCCTGAATCCCCCCCCCCCCCCCCCCCCTCCCCTGTCCTAGTCACGGTACCACTTGCCGGTCGCCGTGTCCGCACCCTCTGCCGGTTGGCTGGCCGCGGCCGACGGCACCTCCTCCGTCGCCGCCGCCGCTGCTGCTCCCTCCTCTTTGCCGCCGGCCGCTGCCTTCTGCCGCGCCTCCGCCTCCGCCGCCGCCGCCGCCACCACCTCCGACTCCACGAGCGACCGGATCAGCTCCACGACCAGGTCGCGCCCCGCCGCGATGCGCTCGGGCGCCGCCGCCGCCGGCACGTGCAGAAACGCGACGCGGCGGCGCCTGTACTTGTCGGGGTCGGGCCGCGCTGCCGCCGCCGCCGCCGCCGCCTCCTGGTTCCGCCGGTACAGGTGGGCCAGCGAGGTAAAGTAGGTAAAGTCGCACAGGTAGCGGCCGGCGTCGACGGAGATGCGCAGGTCGACGTGGGGCGGCGCGGGCACGGCGCGGCGCCAGCGCGCCAGCACGTCGTCGAGGTCGATGTGGCTCTCGAGGGCGGCGGGCACGCCGTACCAGGGCCAGGCGGGGTCGGCGCGGTCGGCGGCGGAGTCGCCGAGGTAGGCGTTGTCGACGTCGGGCATGGTGTAGCCGTCGCGGCGGCCGACGCGCTCGAGCGCGTAGTGCAGGCGCGGGCCGGCCATGCCGATGTGCAGCAGGAGGTCGATGCGGGGCGGCGGCACGAAGACCTGTTGGGCGTCTGCTGCGTCTGCTGCGTCGCCTGGCTGGCGGCGGTCGATGGGCTGGCCGTCCCACAACATCGGCACGAGCGTGCGCACCGTCTTGTAGGCCACGCGGATCGGGTCCGGGTAGACGACGATGCGCACGGGCGGCAGGCTGGGCGTGTCCAGCGGCGGCCGGTTAGCGGTGTGCGCCGCGGCCGTCCCGTCTGCCCGTTTCGCCCGCGCCGGCAGGTAGTCCGGCAGCCGGCTGGCAATCTCCCATGACGGGTTCACGGGATATTCCGAGCGGAAGGCCTGGTTGTCGGTTCGGATGTTAGTTTCGAGAGCACGCGTGCGCACAACCTATGTCTGAAAGATGGGCGTTGAGGGGAGGGGGGGGGGGTTGTGACCTACGTCAAACCCAGTGACGAGGACGGTGAATTCGTCTTTGCGGTCTTCCACGGAGCCCATCCTGACAAGCGGTGGAAGTTATCGTGAGAGGGGCGGTGGGCGGTGGGAGAAGATAGCGACGTCGCGTGCTCAGAAAGCTCTGGGTCGGTGTGTTGGGAGGGGGGGGAGTTGGCGATGACGCAAGAGGAAACTAAAGAAGAGCGAGATAAAAGCAGGCAGCGTTTGCCGATTGCTGGCCACTGTTGTGACAACAAAAAGGATATATGAAGGAGAGAAGCCCAAGACACAGAAATTCAAAGAGAAGAACAAGAACAAAAAAAGGCACAAGACGAGGCGAGCAGCTTCAAAAGGGGGGAAGAAGACGGGGGAGGGGAGACGTGGAGAGCTGCGCAGGGGCAACAGCACCACCACCAACAACGACAACTCGATAGAGGGAAAAGAGACGAAGAGAAACGAAGAATAAAGAAAGGGCAGAAATCAGGTTACCGTCCCTGCAATGCGCCCTTTGCCGACGACGGCGCGCGTTTGTCTTGTCTCCTGCGGTGCGCTGTCAAGGGGTGGAAGGGGGAGACTGGTTGTTGAGTGGAAGCGGTAATATGACCAAACCAGAGCATCCCCTCGTCCCCATCTGCTCCCATCGGTCCAGCCCATCTCGCCATCGCTGCAGGCCCGGCCAGACGGTGTGGCAGCCCGTCAGCCGTTTTGTGCACTGAGGTCGCTGACTTGTTAAGTCCCCACCCACCCCTTTGGGCCGCCCCCCCTTTGGGCCAGGTAAAAAAAAAGAAAAAAAGAAAAAAGAAAGAATTCAAATTAAGGCTCTACCACCTCCTCACCAGTAATGTAATTAAATACATACACCATATCATTCAGCGGAGTCTGGGCTACCTGGGCAGATGCTCTCTGTGGCCGTAGGTCTCTCTGAAGACGCTCACGCGTCGTTACAACGTCTTCAACACGTACAAACTCGTCGTTGGCGTCCGGTTGCACCCTCTTTTGTACCACGGCCTTACTGGCTTTCAGCTGTTCCTCCAAAACAGTAATCCGTTGTTTCTGAATAGTTATCTCGTTGTTTTTTTTGTCTAGGCCTTTGCCAGCCTTCGAAAAAAGCCGTCGAAGTGTCGGATCAAAGCCTCTCTTTTGCTCGACAACGACAGCGCCTTTATGGATATCCTTACTGCTGGCTGGGGTCGAAAAAAACAGCTCTCTGGACCGGAGGGCCCTACGCGGAGTATTATAGACTAGTCGGGGTGTCTAGGAGGGCCTGGCCGGAGCCTCAGGTGTTTAAGAGGGCGGCAAAGTCACAAATCGGTTTTAAAGCACTTGGCGGAGCGAGACTGGCCAAAGGCCTGTTGCCTTCCAGCCGTTCTTTATTGTCGACGGTCGGAGGGCGTCTTAACGTGCTTTTTAGTAACAAATCAAGAAGTTCTGCTTGCTTTTTAGCCCAGAGTCGGTAATGAAAGGTAGGCCGGAGATGTAGTGACGGTACCGTTGTTTGAGAGGAGAGAAGCAACTCACGTCGAGCGGCTGAGTGACGTGAGACGAGTGAGGGGGCAGGACCAAGAGCCAGACTTTGTTTTGGAAGCATTTGAGCATGAATTCAGAGGTGAGGTGACTGCCGTGGCCGTCGACAACAAGGAGGCGCCAGTCTTGGGAGTTGTTGGGAGCCGTGGTCGGGAGGAACACTTTTTCGAGCCATTTAACAGCCACAGAGTCGTTGGTCCAGCCTAAGGGCGTTGCAAAGAACCTCTAATCTTTAAGAGAGCCCAAATTACCGTTGTTGTCGGGAAAATACTGCTGTTAGACAGACTGGCCAGAAAAGATCACTAACGGAGGGAGGAGCCGGCCGTCGGCAGAGATACACTCGAAGATGCTTACCCACGTCCGGGAGCCAGACCCCCGGACGATCTCTAACCTTTGAGAAGCCCGGCCGACAACTAAACCGTTAGCCCCAAGGCCCTCTGCAATCCCCGTCTCGTCCATGTTATACCTGTTGTTAGGTGTAATCCTAGCGATTTGTGGATGTTCTAGACGTTGGAAGAAGGCCGTGATCTTGTCTTCCGAGGCCCCGTTGGCCCGAATATTGTCTAGCCGTGTTCTTTTGGCCGTCTTCAGAGAGGGATTTCGTGACAAGAAGGCCGAAAGCCATGCCCTGCCAAGGGAGACTTTTCGGCCCTCGGTGGCCATGAGAGCCTCTGCGAAAGACCTCACTTGGGAGTGCGTAAGGGCCAGGCCAAGGGCCGCCTGCGTAGCCAACCACTGGGCCAAAGCTTCTTCCTGGGCAGGGGACAGGCGTTGGAGGTGTTCTGCACCTTCTTGTCGGCTTCTGTGGCCTTTCAGACGGTTCTGTATGGTGGTCCTTGGGACCCCATACTGGGCGGCGGCTTTTCGTACGCTCACGCCGGCCATGACGGCCGCGATCGCGGCTTCCAAGTCGATTTCCGTGTAATCGACCATGATCTATCGAACCATTAAAAAAAGTCAGCAATTGCGCGTTTTTTGGTGTATATTTGACGCGATTTACCTGCTTCAGTAATGTTGTTGGATGTGGATTAAAGTGGCTAGAAATACTGGCCCAAAGGGGGGGCGGCCCAAAGGGGTGGGTGGGGACTTACCCCACGCTCAGATCAGAAAAGCGGGTCCGCGGGTGTGCGCCAAGCGAGGAGACGCCATGGACCCGGCCGGCGCGCGCGCTCGGGTTGGGAGGGAATGCCCCAGACGCACAAGAGAGACGGGATCGAGACCGAAGACATGCATACGGGCAGGACGGACTCAAGCAAGATAGGTAAACGGCGTTGCATTCCGGGCGCCCAAAGACGCCGAGACATAGGACTAAAAGAAGAAGTAAAAGAGAGAGAAGGACAAGGAGAAAGAGAAAGAGAGAAAGACAACAAAACAAGTATGGTAACGCCGTTCCCGATGCTTTGCCAACATTCTGTCGATGCTGATGCTGATAATCTGGATAATGCTGATAATGCTGATGATCCCAAGGCCAGTTGCGCCGCGCCAAAATACGAAAACTGAAAGAGAACAAAAGGAAAAAGAAGGCGGTGAACGACGGAAAGAATGTTTACAAACAACCAAAAAATGCTCCTGTTCATGTGGCCACGGCTTCCTGTGCCGGCCTAAATGCGCCTTTTGGGGGGTAGACTCGAGGAGCCTGGTGAGGAAAGAGAGTGGGTTGAAGATACAAAAGAGAAGAATACGTCGAGCTGGAACTGTGCATCATAAGGTCGTCGTGCCTCGGGGGTGCTTTCGCTCTGCCGAGGGTCATCTCAGGCCGACAGCGCTAGACCGCTGTCCAGCGACGACCCGGCCGAGCGGCCGTGCAAGGTCTTTGCATCGTCCTCGGTGCTTGGCGGACTGCTGGTGCCACGGGCGCCGCTGCTGCTAGGTGCTGTGTTCTCCTTGCTCTTGCCGCTCGCCGGCGTTGCGTCAGCCTTTCCGTGGGCGGTCGCGCTGAAGAGCGCCCCCAGCTTCGGTTGACTCTGCGTCCGGGGCGTCGTTGTGACGAACGGGTCGTCGCCTGCGAGTGGCTGTGCCGTGACGGGCAGGGAGGACAGAGCAGGCATGGCGGCCATGGGCGGAATTGCTGGCATTGGCGGAGGCGCTGGTGCGGGAAACCGCCACTCTTTTCGCAGTATGCCGTCTTCGTCAGAGGACCAGCCCGGGTCCTCGGCGGCGGACGAGGTATGGCTGCCGCTACGGCCGCGCGCCGCGGCCCAGGGGCTCAGCCGCGGATGGCTTTTCGAACACGGCTCTCCGCTGGCGGCCGACTTGCGCGAAACGGAACGACGCGGCTTGCTGCTGCCAAGAGCGGCGGCCCCCGCGATCTCCTCGGTCGACGACACCGCCTGGGGTCGCCCGGTGACGGTGGCGCCGCTGTTTCCCGAGTCGGCCCTCCGCATCCGCGCTTCCAGGGCCATTCTGCGCGTCAGGGACACCTCCGAGCCAGCACCGGCTGACCTGCGGCTGGCAGGCGCTCCGTTGACGGAGCTGGCCACGCTCGTGCTGCGGCTGACGGGGACCTTGCCTTCCATGACTTTGGCCGGCGGCGGCGGCTGAAGCATCCACCGCAGTGCCTCCCTGTGGGCGGGCTTGCTGGAGACCACCGGCGGGTGGTAGTCGTTGACGGGCGGGTGGATGATGGCGGGCGAGTAGAAGTTGGCGCGGTCTTGGTCGGTCACGGTGGCCACGGCAGCCCGCTCCTTGCCCAGCGTGCTCTCGAGCAGACGCCCGGCCGACGAGCCTGCCTTGACGATGGCGTCCATGAGCTTGTGGGTGCGAGACGGCTCCGAGCCCCACAGTTCCTCGTCTTCGCGCTGGTACCGCTTGTAGTTCCAGCCCTCGATGCTCGCTGTGGTGCCCGTGACCGTTGTTTCCAGCATGCTCATACTGCCGGCATCGTCGGGCACGAGCGAGGGACTTGCTGGGGGCCTCTGTGGGCTCGTGCTCGCCCGCGTGGTTTTGTCGTCTGTGGCATTTGCCGCATTTGCGGCACTCAGAGCATTCGCGGAGTGCTCGTGACCCACTGCAGGTACGGTGGCAGCAGCGTCTGGCCCAGACCCAGCGCCGGAGTCCGAGCGCCGGCTTCCATCGCCGTCGCCGCTGAACAGGCCGCCGCCGCCGCCGCCGCCGCCGCCGCTGCCGCTGGCGCTGGGTGGTGTGCCGCGGTGGCTGATCGCCAGGCTGCTACGCGTGGCCATGCTGCTCTCTTGGCCGGCGCTCGTGAGCCTCCGCTGGCTGGCGGCCTGCTTTGACCGGCCCTTTTTTGGCAGGCTGGGGCCCATCATGATCTCCTCCTGCCAGTACGGGTTGACGTTGAAGGGGCTCGGGTGCCGGTAGAGCGGGGGTTCGTCATCCTCGAGCGCGGCGCGTTCTTTCCGGTCCTTGTCGAACTTCTTTTTGGCGCGGTGGCGGTTGCGGGCCGACGTACATGGCGTGCATGCCATGAAGTAGAAGATGGCCGACTGAACGGCGACGGGGAACGCCATGTTTCGTTGGTGGTTTGGGGACGGATTGGCGCGCGAGATTGCGTCTGGGGCGTTCGTTTTTCGAGTTGTGGGTGGTGTAGGCCCGAGAACGGAGGGACGGGCTCGTCAGGGGAGGGCTGCAGTCGGGGTTTGGTGTCTTCGATCTCACAGGACCAGGAAACACAGACCACGTAGCCTCTGCCTCGCTGCGCCGCAACTTCGTCGATGCCCTCGTTGCCTTGCTTGTCTCCTGTTCTGTTTCTTGGTAACACAGCCCCCCTCCCCCAGGAAACTGCGGACGCACGACGCCCAGCGGTCCGGGTACGATGGTGCAAATCCCAGAGAGCCAAAAGGGGGGATTCCAAGAAAGGCTCCTGTAGCTGTTTGGAAGGTTGTTTGGAGGTTGCCTGGATGTTGTCTGAATGTTGCCTGGAGGATGTTTAGACGACGACGCCGACGACAAGAAAAGGGTCACAGTCAAACTACCACAGTCGAGACATGGAGGTCGTCGTGTTGTCCGGGGCGAGGAATGCTTGTCGCGGGTGTTGTTTTGTCGCAACGGGACAGGGGAATGTCGAAGAGGAGAGACAGATGGGAGGGAGAGGATCGGTAGGTAAAGAAAGGCGTCAGGGAAAGTCGAATTGGCAAACGAGGGTCTGTAGGCATAAAAGCCTGGGAAGGCTAGGCGAGAACTAGAGGGAAGGAAGGGGGGGTGGATAGGCAAGATACAAATAGGAGGGAGAAACGAAAGTGCACGGAAGTGAACAGGGGGAAGGTGCGGCCGGATGTTGGTTGGCTGTTCCCGACTGCGCGTCCTTTTTTAGTAAGGTCCTGCCGAGGAGGGAAGGCGATTGATGAAACGGAGGGAAGGAGGGAGGGAAGGAGGGAGGGGGAGAAGGAGCGAAAGAGAGAAAAGAGGGAAGGAAGGGGAAGGTAGGGCCGGGCGAGAACAAGGAAGGGGGACAACACAAAGACGCCCAGCCGAACAACGCAGAACAATGCAGCGAGGGAAACAAAGGGAAACTACGAACTATGACAGAAGAGGGAGGAACAAACGGCGGGCCGTCAACAAAGCGAGGCAGGAGCGATCAGAACCCCGAGCCCATCATGGTGTGTTGTACGGGGCGGGCTTTTGAGGGAGTTGCATGCAAAGCGGGAAAGAACGAGGATCGCAGAAGCACAGAAGCAGAAGGAGGGGGCGGCAGGTGGTATGCAAGGAAGTGTTCTGAGGAAGGGGCCACTAGGGAGGGGAAGCTGGGACCCAGTGCTGTCGAAAAGAAGGAACCGGGGGGGGGGGGGGGTTGAAACGGAGAATAGTAATGGGCAAGTAAGACACAGCTAAACCAACCAACTTAAAAAACAAAATAGGCGATGTGGGTGGGGTGGGAGGGAGAACTAGCCTGTTTTACAAGGCTAAGAAAACGAGGCCAGGCCAGGATTGCTGAGGAAGCTGGGTTGATGGGCGTCCGAGTTCCTTAATAACCCCTTTCTTTGTCAATTGGATCGAAACACGAGTCATCGCAATAGGACGATTGGGGGGGGGGAGATCCGATGTGCGAGACGAGTATGGAGTACTCGAAAGCGACGACTACGAGGAGTTGTATGCGCGCCCGACGGCGAGGAGAAAGGGCGTTTTGTCCGCGCTTCACCGTCTTTTGTACAAAGGCGCGCGCATCCGTGCGAGGCCGTCGCGCAACTGTGCAGCTGTGCAGCTGTGCAGCTGTGCAGCGACTGTGCAGCTGCTGTGCAGCCAACATGCGGGAGATAAGATAATACGAGCATGTTGGTGGCACTGGCCGGGCCCCACCCCTGCCCGTTGGCCTTTTCTTCTTTTTTTTTTTTGTGTTCCGTTCTCAGCCCTTCGCCTCCGGACACTGCGCCGCACGCCTTTCTGTCAGTCAGACAAAGAACGAAGTCGGAAGCCTACGGAGAGAGGGAAGAAAGGGAGGAAAGAGGAAGAGGAAAGAAGGAAGGAAAGAAAGAAGGAAAGAAAGAAAGAAAGAAAGAAAGAAAGAAAAAAGGACGCGGCGAACCGAGAGAAAAGAAAATGGCTCGCCCATTCCCCCGTTCCTCCCGTGCCCCAGTGCGCCTACTGGACTCCATAATATGTAAGATACCTGTGTCCGTACTCGCACTCGTAGCCTTTACGGAGTACACGAGGCCAGCGCATTAGGTGCCGCTTGGCGATGGGCCAAACGAGCAGCGGACAGTTCGCTGCAGGAGAACGGGGCGGCCGGGGCGTCGGAGGCTGCGAACCACAGCAAAATGCCAAAAAAAAAAAAAAAAACCTGCTCCAGCAGCGCCGACATTGCCGCTCTGCAGCCAGAGATGGCTGCCGGTAGGTAGCAGGGCATCTTGGACGAGAAGCGAGAGGCGAGAGGCGAGCGGCGAGCGGCGGCTGCTGGCGACAGCGGATCCCTGCCGGCGCACACAGAGGACAGCGGCCTCGTTGCTCGCCAAAGCGAAATTAAAGAAAGGGAAGAAAGACAAGGAAAAAGACGAAGGGATGCCATGGCGGCTCGAAACACAGACCAGCTGGGGGGGAAGGGGAGGGGCCGTTAAGCGAGAAAAAGGAAAGACGGGGAGGAAGAGGAGCAACGGCCCCGTAAGTACGCCTCGTACGCCTCGTACGATATTGAACGGCGTCGGCTGGTGGTGACAGCTGGATGTCTACACGGCGAAAAAGAAAGAAGAAAAAAAGACCGCGACGAGTGGAAATTGGATAGGCTTTTTTGAAAGGGGGGAGGAGGGCGTAAGAGAAGTCTGCTCTTCTTTCATCACCGCCGGGCCGTCGTCCCCTGTTGCCCTCTTTTTTTTTCCTTTCTTTCATTGTCCCTTTGCTCTCTCCTGCTATCCCTAGGCGTCTGTTGCTTGAAATATCGAGACAAACCCTTTGTTCCTCTCTCTCCAAGGAACCCCTCTGCGACCCTTATCATGACGCGCAGATGCTCACAAAGGACCTCCCTTTACTTCCCACTGCAGTACTCCGTAATCCATCAGTATTGCTGAGTTCCTGCGGAGTAAGATACATTGATTGTCTCCTTTTTCTGGGTCCTTTCTCGGTTCTCTTGACCGTTCAACGGCCGGCCGCCCAAACCCGTGGGATAAGGATCCCCCTCCCTGCCTTCCCTGCCTCCTCCCCTGTCACGCCTGGAATGATGTACAGAAAAGGAGAAAGAGGATCGGCGGGGCCAGGGGGGGAGGCAGGGGGGCAGCCAATCAACGCAGTTTAAACGGTTCTGCAGAAGGAACACATCTACAGAGTCCATCGAAGCAAGTAGGATACAATGGAAGAGAAGATGTTTATTCGTTTGTCCGGCGACAGAAGCCCTGCACGTTCTCCCCCTTTCTGTGCCACTCTGCGGACAGACGAGGGAGAGAGAGAGAGAGAGGAGGGGGGGGGGGATAATATAAAGTCCCCTCCCCCAGAAGCAGACACGGCATCACGACGTGGGCCATCGCCGACAACGACGCCAAGAACACAAAGCATGTGCGCTTGTTCGGCCCCCAGAGTGGCTGGACCGCCCGACGAATGGAATCACCGCCGAGATGCCCCCCCCGCCCGCCCTTCCGTCTTATTCGCAGCTCTGTGGGCGAATGCCGGTTGTCGCAAAACATGCAAGATGCATGCGAGATCTGCGAGACCGAATCACACAGCATGAAAGGGAATGCCACACAAAAGTTGAAAGAAGAGAGCGTGCTAAATAAATGTGCAGCTTAATATATAGTACGTGGTATTTCGCGGAGCGCTCGCTGCCTGACAAAATCGACACACAAGACTGGTTCTTGTTAGAAGAAGGGGAAAAAGAGGAAAAGGAAGCAACACGACGAAATAAAAACAATATGGCGACAAGAAGAAGACGAAGAACGAGGGGGGACAGAGACAGTACAAAGTTATAAGCAAGTCGACAGACTCGAAACAAGAAAAAGAACAATCGAAAGGAACCCCGTAAAACTAGTAGAATAAAGAACGTCGTTGAAGGACTTTTTTTTTCGTCTCTTCTTCATTTTCTTTCCGAGACTCCCAGACATTTTTTTTCCAAAAGAAAAGAAGAAGAAAAGAGGCCCCTCGTCTCATTTAGTCGTAATGGACGAGGCCTTGCCTCTGTGCTTGCACTTGATGCTCGAATGTCGCCTGCGCATGGGGGTTTCATCTGAGGAGCGCAAGAGCAACATCATCCCACGCCAGCAATAATGTGCAGCTCCCGTGCCGCTGTCCCAAAACAGGACACGCCCGACTCCAGAGCATATATGTACTCCGACAACACAGCGACGAAAACACCCATGAGACCAGAGGCCGGTTGCCTCGGCGGTCTCATTGTTTCGTCGTTTGTCCGACACCAAAGAGTGCGAGGATCGCAGTGCTTGTTTTTGATGACAGCCAAAGCCCCAGATGCTCTGCGCATGTAACGAGGCAGGAATCGCAGAACGTCAGACGAAACCGCTTCGGCTGTGCCTCGCCCTCTCCGTCGTAAGAATGCCACTTAGACGTCCCACTCCTCTTCCTCGTCGTCGGCAGTGTTGTCGACGGTGAGAGCGGAGAATGAGGTCTGAGATGCGATCTGTGCAGGCCGCTTCGTTTCGCCCAGGGTCGCTTTGACTGCGGCCGGAGCAGCAGGTGTCGGGGCGGGTGCAGGCACAGCCGCGGGAACCTCTGTCACGGGGGCATCGTTCTGTTTCTTAGTCTTCCGGCTCTTTGTCTTGACCGTGCTCCAAGATTCCTCGCTGCGGAGCTGCTCGATCTGCTCCTCCTCGGACGGCAAGGACGACATCCAGTCCTCACTCTTGTCATATGCCGGGACGGGTGATGCCTTGGACGGACCCGTGCTCGCCGTGTTCGGATCGAACGTGTCCAGAGGCTTCACCGGAACGAAGCCGTTGGTGCCGGACGACGCCGACGATGCTGAAGCGGTCTTGTCATTGGCGTTGCTGCCGGCCCACGCATTGGACTGCTGTGCTTGTGCGGCCACAAATGCCGAGCCGTCCTTCGCCGCGCGGCCCTCGGCCAGCCGGGCTGCCCGGCGCTGTGCCTCGAGCTTGACCTTGCGGTCCTTCTCGGCCTCCTCGCGCTCCACCTTGGCCAGCTCGGCCTTCTTGCGGTTCTGGCGCTGTTTCTTGGACTCGGCTGGTTCCGGTGCAGCCTTGGGCTTGTTGGCCTTGGGCTTCTTCTCCTCGGTGGAACCCGTCAGACGGAGAATGGAGGGGCCTGGTGCCGACTTCTCCAGCATGTCGTCAACACCACCAGCCTCAACGGCACCGACAACGGGCGAGGCTGCGGCGGAAGAACGGTCGTCATCGGCGTCGATGCCAGCAGTCGAGGACGGCGCAGAGACGCGAGCGGCCGCGCCGCCAGCCGGGACCTCGACCTCTTCCGCACGGGACTGCTTGACGCTCTTGTGGCGAGTCTCGTCCTTGGTCTTGCCGGTGAACTTTGTGCCCTGCTTCACGCTGGCAAGTTGACGGGCAAACTCGCGGTTGCTCGCGGCATCGTCGTCGGAGCTGTAGCTGTAGGTCGGGGTTTTTTGTGCGGCTGCGGCTGCGGGTGCCGCTGCTGCCTTTGCCTTTGTCTTTGCGTCGTTGTTTTGCTGCTTGGGCTTGCTCTCTTTGGGCTTGTTTTCCTTGGCCTTGATCTCCTTGGTTTCCCTCCGCACGCTGGTGTTCTGGCGCAACCGATGCGCCTCTGTGCGTGCCAGGTGGGCGCGGCCACTCTTGGTCCACTCACGGAAGGCGTAGGCGCCAAACAGGCCCAGCACGACGGCCCAGCCCCCCAGCGTAGACATGGAAAGGCCCATGGTTGTCGATTTGTTGCGTATGACTGGAAAGTCGAAGATGTCCGTTGATGGTGGGCGCTGTCGCGGATGGGGGAAAGTTGAGGTTTTGACACCGGAGGCGGCTGCAGATGTTATCGGAATCTGGCTGATTGTCTCCCTGCTATCGGAACAGAGCAGGGGGCAGGCGCACGAAAGTGTGTGGTAAGAGCAGCAGTTTAGGAGCGACGGGGATCGGACAGTGGTTGGTAAAGAAGGGAAGCCCTAGTCGCAGGGGCCGTTGGATGGATTTGGGTTCGAGAAGCGAAATGGACGAATCGAAGCCAGTCAGGCGCGAAGACGAGGGGATGTGGAAGAAGTAAAAAAGGAAGACGAAAGGAATGGAGGGATGACGACAAGCCAGGGAGGATGCGAGATGGCTGGGATGGTAAGCAGAGGTGCGGCAAGGAGAAAAAGGGCGCAAGGGGTAGAAGGGGGAGAGGATGGAAAGGCGTGAGAAAAGTGAAAGTGAGGAGAGCTGGACGAAGGAAAAGGGGGAAGGGGATGGATGGCGTAAGGAGGTAGCAGGCGGTAGGAAGGGGAAGGAGCAGAGAGAAGAAGGAAAGCGTGGAGGAGTACCAGAGGCAAATGAAACGCCGCAGAATACGAAAGTCGTGGCGAATCGGGAAAGAGCTTGGTTCTTTCCCTTTTCTAGCAATTTATTTCCTTGCTGTGGACTGGAGGACTGGACAGGTTGCGTCGTAAAGGCAGGAAGGACAGGAAGGACAGGAAGGAGCAGGCAAGGAATGGAATGGAATAGGAGGGAGCGAGAGCCGTGAAGGAGACCCTTTCTTCGGGAAGGTGCGAGCGAGGTGAGCAGAGGACAGCGAGGACGACGAGAGGACGGACGAGACTGGTTCGAGAAGGCGCGATGGAAAAAAACAGGTGGCTTCACCACGTTCTGCGGTGCGAAGTGGGCTGCAGCTTCTCTGGGCGGGTTAGTCTCGGCATCCAATTTGGGCTATTTGGGGGGGGGGGGTTTTACATTTTATTTTATTTAATTGTATTCCGCCTTTAGTGCATCGGAGGGCGCATTAATAACAGCGCAGCTCCGTGAAGAAATGCCTGTATTTGGGGTCATGGAGAACAGCCCTCTGCAGGCACGACTTCCAGGTGTCCACTAATATCTTGCCTCGCACAGCTGCTCTTTCCCACTCTGTTAGCCCCTGTATCTGCTGAAACTAGTGCCAGGGCAGCTGCAGTGGTGGAGGCGACGCGTATTGTCACAGTTTCACGCGTGCGGCGGGCGAGCTGTTCGCTCCTTCCAGTTGTGCCAGCTATTAATAATACTCCGTACAGACGGTGCCCCACTACAGCGCGATGTTTCTGTCGCACTGTACAGGCATCTTTAAAGTGCGATACAGATCTGTTAGCGAGGTGCAAACCGCGAGCACGGCACGCAATGTCACGGACTGGACAGGACACGATGAGACAAGAAAAAAAGCCTGGGTGCAAGACATCAGTCCAGCCCTTGCTTGCCAAGGCTGTGGCTGGCTTGGGGGGGAGGGGGCGCTGCTGGGAGGAACTACAGTGCATTCTTGGGGAAAGGGGGAGAGAGCGAGCAGAGCGAACAGGGGTCACCAGGGCAAAGGAGACACAGTGCGGGTGCTGCATCTCGCACGTGGTCACTGGTTTCCATGACGGAACGGTGAAGCTCGGCCAGCGGCGACCCACAGTGGTGCGGCGACGCCCGATAACACTCTCTCAGGCTCCAAGATCCCATCTGACATCCCCTCCATCTGCGACACCGTTCTCGCCTCTAAAGCACCCCGCGCCCGCCATCGCAGTCTGTGCCGTGGCACAGGTTTGACCTCCTCGCCAGCGTTTAATTGCGTCCAGACGTGCAGCCTACGCTTCTTGCCCTCCCTGGTCTCCCTGGTCTCTCTGGTCTCTCTTGGCTTTCTTGGCTGTCTGACCTCAGCCGTCCACAGCACCAGACGCCCTCCACCCCTCATCTTGCGCAACGAGTCTGCCGTCCGAAACGGTGTGGGCGAGAGACACCAGAGGAAGCAGGACGCCTTGCACGGTGAGGGTGTTGCCAGCGCCCGGAACCGCCCACCGCTCGACCGGGGACGGAAGCTTGAGAGGACCGTCGGCCTGCCGAAGGCGACCTACCCGTAGGGCGAGACTTGGTATCTCGACTGTATTGTGTGGCTCGGGATTGGTCGAGCGACGAGGGAAACCATGGCGCCCAAGAACCGCATCATTATCGACACGGATCCAGGTCAGTCGGTGCCGGAGAGATCTGCCTGGTTGTGCTCATCGCCTTCTAACATCCGAGACGTCAGGCGTCGATGATGTTCTCGCCATGCTGCTGGCGCTCAGCGTCTCACCCGAGGAGCTCGAGGTGGTCATGCTGTCCGTGACGTACGGCAACGTCCCGCTGCAGAGGTACTGTCATCCGTGTGGCCGTCGGGCGCTCCGTCTACTTTCTTTTGCTTCTCCTTTTTGCCGTCTTTTTCATACTGACGCTCGCAACCAGCTGTCTTCGCAACGTCGTGGCCCTCTTCCATGTGCTTGAAAAGGAAATGGCCTGGCGGAAGTCCTCTGGCCGACCGGACACCGCGTTTGGCGCCCTCAAGACGTTCAAGCCGATTGTCTCCGTCGGCGCCGAGCACCCATTGGAGGACGAGCTGCTCATGGCGGATCACTTCCGTGCGTTTCCCAAAAGCTCCCCGTTGCCTAGAATGTCCTGTGGCTGACTCTTGACTCGTCTTCTCCAGATGGGGCGGACGGTCTTCATGGCGTTCACGCAGCGGTAAGTGGCATGCCGTTTGGACAGCAACCCAATGGAGTGGTCGCCGTTCCCCTTTTGAATCGCTATGCAGGAAAAGACAAAGTTTTTTTTGTGCGTTGCTGACTGGACGATTTTGCAGCACCCGGACCTCACGCCGTCCGAGACTTGGCAGTCCATCTTTGCCGAGGACAGTGAGACAAGCGGCGCAGCGGCGGCCGCCCCAGATGCAGCGCTACCCTTCTCGCCCTACTTCACGCCGTCCAAGACGGTGGCGCACAAGGAGATCCTGCGCATTCTCAGGGAGGAGCCGGCCGACACGATCACCATTGTCGCCGTCGGCCCGCTGACGAACATGGCGCTCGCCGCCGCCGAGGATCCGGAGACGTTCCTGCGGGTCAAGGAGCTCGTTGTCATGGGCGGCGCCGTGCACCTCGAGGGCAACATCACGCCCGTCGCCGAGTTCAACTGCTACGCAGACGCCGTGGCCGCCGCCCGCGTGTACGCGCTCACGTCGCCCACGCCGGCGTCGACCATGCCGCCCGTGATCCACGGCAAGTCCGTGCTGCCCGCCTACCCGGCGACGCTGTCGCGCCAGCTCAAGCTGACGCTGTTCCCGCTGGACATTACGACGCCGCACCTGCTCAGCAAGACGTACTTTTTGGACCGCATCGCGCCCGCGGAGCAGGCGGGCAGCCCGCTCGCGCGGTGGTGCAAGACGTTCATGGTGGGCACGTTCAACAAGATCGACTCCATGGTCGGCGACGGCAGCGAGCCGGGCCTGTCGCTGCACGACCCCATGTGCATCTGGTACATGCTGCTGAGGGATGACGTGCGGTGGACGGCCGTGGCCACGCCCGAGGACCTGCGGGTGGAGACGGCGGGCCAGTGGACGCGCGGCATGCACGTGGTGGACCGCCGGCAGCGCAGCCGGCCCGGCGACCCGGCGGCGGCCAAGGCGGATCTGCAGCCGGGGCCGGACGAGGTGCCGGGCGACACGATGGGCTGGCTGAGCGCGCGCAGGGGCAACCGCATCAACCGCATCATCGGGTCGCCCGGCGAGCTGGCGTTTGCCGAGTACCTGATGACCCGGCTGTTTGGGTAGAGACGAGGTCAGAGACAGCTTTTTCCCGTAGCCGCGGCCGCCACCTTGAATCAATATGCCATGGTTTTATTCTTTTTTTCATTCATTTGTCTGGGTATCGAATTTGTTGGTTATGTACTTTGTATGTTTCGAGAACTTTTCTCGTCCCTTGAATCCCCTTGATCCCCCAACCCTTGCCGCCGCATTCTATTGTTTGTGGCGTCCGCGCACCCGTCTCAATACGCCCAACAAAAGGCAAGAAGACGTGAAAGACAGTGGAACGCCCGGCCCACGGGCTGGCCGCACCGCCCCATGCCGCCGCCGCAGCAGGCCGTTCTGCCAGCCATGCCCTGGGCTGGGCCGGGGAGTTGGCCGTCGCTACGCGTCCGACGTCCGCGGCTGTCGTCCGACACAGGTGAGACAGCACGAGGTGGTTCCTCGGCAAACCACGCCACCTCGTCCTCTCTCTCTCTCGCTCGCGTGCGCGCCTCACCGCCGGTCATACGTGCTTGGTCGTGCCGATGACATGGCCGCGCACCTTGGTCCAGTCAATGGACGCGTCGAGCTGCTCGTCCACGAGGCCGATGCTGCACACGTTGTCGCCGCGCACGAGGTAGAGGCCGAGCGGCACCTGGGCCGAGGGCTCGTCGTCGTCGGGCGTGTTGATCACGCGCTCCACGGTGTGCTGCAGCACGAGGTTGGTGGAGTTGTCGATGGAGGCGAGGGTGCCGACGAGGATGCGGGAGTCGACGGTGAGAACAAGGACCTTTTCTGGCGGGCGGGCGGCGTGCGGGTTAGCAGACGAGCGGGGTGCGGCGGGGGACGGAAGAAGAAGAATACGTACTCTCGATGTAGCTTCTCAGCAAGGCCGCCATGGCGGCAGGTTGTGAAAGGGGGGGAGGGGGGGAGGAGGGGAGAGGGGGGAGACGGCGAATCAGGAGGGTGAGGAGGGGAGGGAGGGAGGGAGACGTCCCTGGGGTTCCGTCTGGTCGTCTGGTCGTCTGGTCGTCTGGTCGTCAAGTCAAGGAGCGTCGTCAAGAAGAGGTGGCCGAGAAGAGGAGGATGCGTATCAACCGCAAAGCTTCCCGCTTTTCCAGCGGCGCAAAAAGCTCCAACACCCCCCAAATTTCTAGCCTGTGGCGCATTGCTCCACTAGCCACAGCCGTCAGTGGCCAGGCCTGGCACAAGCCTTGAATCCACTAAAAACTGTTGAAGATGCGTATTATTGCGACTCGTCATAATTACAGACAAGGGCCGGGCAGCACTCGTACTCCGCAGGGCGCATGAGACGCCGTGCCGTTTGAGGAAGCTGGAGGCGGTCGTCTGGCTCTCCAAGCTGTGTTTAGTTCGTGAAACCCCGCAAACGCGGCCTTGGCCTGCCCCGGCAAAGCGTGGGGTCTCCTTGTGGCTTTTGCTCGTGTTTAGATGCTGGCAGACTGGGCGTCTCTGATCGATTTGTCTGTTCCCCCCCCCCTCTCTCTCTCTCTCAAACCAAGACAGCTTCTCTTCCAACCCCCCCCCTGTCCATCTGCACAATGCCTTGTCTCGCCACCTCCGTGGCGGTCCTCTTCCGCCAGCCATGCCGTCTTTGCTCGGGCCAGCTCGCAGCAACAGGCGCAAGGACGTCGTTGAGGACGCTGAAGAGGATGCCGTCGCCCATCCTCGTCTCGTCCCGGTCGTATCAGAGCCCGGCGCCGCGGGAGCCCGGTGGCGCCCGACGACACGACGCCTTGGTCCGGGCCAACCCGCTCCGGCAAGCCTTTGCGCGGCTGCGGGGCGGGGACGGCGACGGCGGCCGGACGGGCAGCCCGGCCAGCCTGGGCATGTGGCAGATGCTGCCAGGCGCCAACGTGGCCCGCGCCCTGGCACGGACGCCGGGGATTGACTGGGTGCTTGTCGACTGCGAGCACGGCCACATTGATGGTGAGGCGTGACGAAAAGAAGAAGAAAAGAAGAAAGGAAACGTAAACCGGCTTGTCTCCAACGGATAGGCTAACCGGGCAGACGCCGCAATGCACGAGGCCGTGCCGGTCATCGCCGCCGAGGGCGTGTCGCCGATTGTACGCATCCCCGACTTCCAGTCGTGGATGGTAAAGCGTGCGTCTCTTTTTTGGGCGATCCTGCAATTGGCAATCTGTATAGTCGTTCTGTGACTGACATCGGCATACACATACGCAGGCGCTCTGGACAGCGGTGCCCATGGGGTGCGTTTGTGTGGCCCGAGCATTCAGTCTTAAAAAAAACACAAAAAAACACAAAAAACACTCCCCTCTCTTCCCGCTGACAGCTAGACTTTCCCCAGATCCTGGCACCGCTCATCCGCTCCGTCGACGAGGTCAAGGCCTTTGTCAGCGCCTGCAAGTTCCCGCCGGTCGGCACGCGGGGTTTTGGCTCGCCGCTCGCCATGCAAGGGTTCCGGCTGGCCGCAGCACCAGCCCCGGCACCGGCGCCGACACCGGCGCCGGCACACCGGTCGCACCCCGTCGCCCTCCCCACCTTCACCGAGTACCTCGACCACGCCAACGCCAGCGTCCTGACGCTCGTGCAGATCGAGACGCGTGAAGCCCTCGAGAGCGTCGAGGCCATTGCGCCGCTCGTCGACGCGCTGTTCGTGGGGCCCTTTGACCTGGCCAACAATCTGGGCCACCCCATCCGAGACGGCGTCATGCCGTTGGCGGTGGAGCGTGCCATGGCCCGCGTGCTGGCGGCCGCCAATTCGGCCCGCACGTCCACCGGCACCGGCACCGGCTGCTGCTGCGGCGTCTACGCGGCCACGCCCGAGCAGGCGCGCGACTACGCGGCGGCCGGGTTCCACATGGTCAACGTGGCCACGGACGTGCTGACACTGCAGGCGGCAGCGGTGGCGGCAGTCAACGTGGCGCGCAGCTGTTGACAGTTGACGATCCCATGAGCTGCACGGCGCAGGATGCCATCATGGGGTCTTCCGCGCAGGCGGACGCCCTGCTAATATAATTATTTTCCAGTTGATGGTGAGAGACTGCTGCTGTAACAGTACACATGAGCCGGGTCTAGTTCGTCGTGAGCCAGGTGAGTTTTGCCCTGCTGATGACCTCGCCACAATGGACGAAGGACCTGGCAGGGCAGCAGTCTTGAAAGGGGCAAAGCAAGTCGTCTTTGGATTACATGAAGGCGGTTGATTATTCCAAAGTCTATTGTCCGCACGTCCTGCAAGACGTGATAAAAGTATAGTCGCATGGACAACAGTATAGGAGGAGTTCCGACGAGGCAGTGCCGCGATGCTGCCGTCTCCAGGATGCGCCAGATCACAATCCATGCCGGAACACGGCGACACCTCTGGGATGATGCAGACGCCTCTGGCTCGGCCTCGGCGACGTATCTTGTCGACAATAAAATGCTGGATAGGTATCGACTGGAGTGAGAACGAAGCCCACAGAAGCACCATAGTAGACGAGGCTGCCGGCCCCAGTCGGCCTCCCGCCGTAGAGCGTAGCGCCGTCCAACTGCTTCTCGTATCATTTCGCCGCCCGTCTTGCATGTTGCTGGCATGACAGCACCGCGACGACGGACACGACGTGCATGTCGCTGTCGATGCTTTGCGATTGTGAGGCCGCAAGTCCCAAAGCGGCAGGCGGCCTTTGTTGTGCATAAAAGTGGGGCACAAGTCCCCTCCATGCCTCCCAGCTGGAGGGGAGGCAATCCAGGCTGTCGGTATCGAGGCTACAAGTCCATACAGGGGGGTCGCACACCAAGGCACGTTCTCGACCTCGCGGCCTCCAGCATTGCGCACCCTGTCTGCGTTGCTGCTTCAATTGTAATACGTGCACGGGTACGTGTACAGCAGCGACCATGCAAAGCGCCTCGCACAATCGCCGCGTCCGGGTCGCCTCACGTGCACAGAGTCTGATCTTACCTAATGCCGTTTCCTGGGAAGGAAGCGGAGGCGGTGGTTGCTGCGTAGGGCACTAAAAGAGAGCTAAAGGCTAAAAAGACAGCGCCCCCCCCCCCCCCCCCAAAGCCGCCCTCCCCGGCCCTTTCCTCTTTGGGCTGCTTGACAGAACGGGAAACTGCGTTTTTCTCTTTCCATGGAAGCTCTCCGAACATTCTTGCAAACGGGCCCTCGCAACCAACAAGGAAGGAACGACTCGAGGCCTGCAACCGCCGAGGACCCTCTTGTACTGTCAGCTTCTCCTCCCAGGCGGAATACGCGGGCGACCCACAGCGATCCCCCATTGGCCTTTTGCCTGCTGCAGTCCACGACAAGCCCTCTGAACGCCGAGCTTTGCGTGACGATACCGCAGAAAAACAAGGCGCGGGGTTCTTTGTACGCCCTCGACTAGCAGCAATCGGCAGAAACGCTAGGTGCCACATACGGAAGCTTCCCTCGACTCGTCTGGCCTTTCTCGTGTGCTCATCTGTTCGTCTGTTCGTCTGTTCGTCTGTTCGTCTGTTCGTCTGCTCTTTTGATCGCGACCCTCAAACGGCCGCCAGTACCGAACGCCTTCACACCGCCATGGCTCAAAAGTGCGTGCACCAGGGCTGCGGCAAGCAGTACACCGACGCGGACGAGGTCTGCAAGTACCACCCGGGCCCGCCGGTCTTTCACGAGGGGTTGAAAGGTAGGTGCATGAAGGGGGGGGGGGGGGGTGCCGGGTTAAGAGATGAGGTGGTGGGAGGCAGACGCGTTGACGCTCGACGGAAATGTGGCACGGCCGGACTGTGCCGGAGGACGGAAAGGCTAACCATGCGTAGGCTGGACGTGCTGCAAGCCGCGCGTGCTCACGTTTGAGGAGTTCATGGACATTCAGCCGTGCACCGAGGGCAAGCACAGCACGACCGACCTGCCACCCAAGCCGGAGAAGAAGGAGGGTGCAGCGCCCGAGCTGCTGGCGACGAGCCGGGGCGGCACCGACTCCTTTGGCCCGGCCGTGCCGCGGACGCCCATCTCGATGCCCACGCGGGGGCGGCCGGGCGCTGGTGCCGGCGCTGGCGGCGAGGCATCAAACATAACCACGGCCGCGCCGGCCGCGCCACGACCGACGCCGCCGCCGCCCGAGTCCGACGACGACGATTCGTCCGTCGAGGTGCCCGACGGGCGCATGTGCCGGCGGCGCGGGTGTGGCGTCGCGTTCCAGGCCGGCACGGCGCGCAGCGACAGCGAGGCCTGCGTCCACCACCCGGGCGGGCCCATCTTCCACGAGGGCAGCAAGGGCTACAGCTGCTGCAAGCGGCGCGTGCTCGAGTTTGACCAGTTTATGAAGATCGAGGGCTGCCGCACCAAGCCGCGGCACCTGTTTGTGGGCAGCGGCAAGAAGGAGGGCAGGGGCGGCAACGCTGGTGCCGGCGGCGCCGGAAACGGAAACGGAAACGGAAACGGAGGCAAAGACGGCGCTGGCGAAGAGCTGCTCGACGACGTGCGGTCCGACTTTTACCAGTCGGCGACGTCGCTCACCGTGTCCTTTTTCCTCAAGAAGATCGACAAGACCAAGGCCGTCGTCACCTTCTCCAGCCGGGGCATCGACCTCGACCTGCCGACGACCGACAGCCCGACGCCGAAGCGGTTCAAGAAGCAGATCTCGCTGTACGGCGAGATCGACCCGGCCAAGTCGCGGTACGCGGTGCTCGGCACGAAGCTCGAGGTGGTGCTGGCAAAGGCGGTCGTCAGTGCGTGGCCTGTGCTGCGGAGCGACGACCAGCTGACCGGAGAGATTCTGCAGGTGGCGCGGGCGGGCAACATTGCGCGATGAGAGGGGGGCTGGGTGCGGGAGAAAAGCACAAGTCAGAAAGAAGAGGAAGAAGGGAGAAAAAGGGAAATAAGTTGTTCTAGAAAAATGATGGATAGCAAACAAGAACACCGAATGAATAGAAATAATAACTGGCAGGGGTAGGAGCAAGAAATGTCTCTTCTTGTTTTGATTTCCCCTTCATCTCGAGAGCAAGGGCACCCATCTATGTGCATGTCTTTCACTTGCTGTTTTTTGTATGTGGAGATGTCGTCCAACGTTCAGATTGTGGTGTGCGTCTACGTTTATCTTTTGTACAGGTGAATATGTCTCCGGCTTGCAGCAGCAACCCTGTGCCCCTCACGAGCTCATGCCCTCCATCAGCTCGACCTGGTCCAGCAGCATGCCCTTGCGCAGGATGTACTCGCGCAGCGCCTGGAACTCGGCGCCCTCCTCCTCGCCGTACCGGTGGGCCTCGCGGAAGCCAAACGCGCACGCCACCTTGTCGATGGCGGCGCGCTCGTCCTCGCGCAGCCACCGCTCGCGCAGCGGCGTGCCCGGCGCCCACGTCACGCGCCGCATCTGGTCGTTGGCCGTCGTGTTGGCGACGACGCCAATGGTGCCCGTGAAGCCAATGTACGCCAGGATCGCCGCAAACGCGAGCCCCGTCGCCGTCGCCGTGTCCATCGTCTGCTGCTGCGCCGCCAGCTGCTCCGCCAGGATCCACGTCGCCAGCGGCACGCCCACCACGACAAACCCGGGCAGCAGGCCCCGCCGCAGCAGCTTGGCCCGCACAAACGCCGGCGCCGCGTACGTGTGCTCGACGACGCCGACCGCCGCGTCCAGGTTCTTGGCCGCCAGCGCGGCGTCCAGCGCGGTCTCGGCCACGGCCGCGTCGACTGCGCTGGCCGCGCGCCGCGGGTTCTGGGGGCGGTACGTCACCGCTGCTGCTCCTGCTGCTCCTGCGTCGTCTCCCGCCGGCGCCGGCTTGGCGGCGTACAGGTGGAGCACGCGCGGCAGCGACTCGGGGCGTGCGAGCCGCGCCTGGATCTGCACGTACTGCTTGAGCAGCGCCGGCGTGAGGAACACGCGCGGCTCGTCGGCAATGGCGTACGCGGCGTCCGAGATCTGGCTGACGGCGTGGCGCAGGCGCGGGCCGGGCGGCAGAGCCGAAGCAGCCAAAGCAGCTGCGCCTGCCGTACCAGAGGGGCCAGACGACGCATCACCCGCTGCCGCCGCCGCCGCCGCCGCCGCCGCCGCCGCTGCTGCTGCTTTCGTCGACCGCCTCGCTGTCGCTGCCGCGGTTGTGCGCCCGTCCAGCGACAGCAAGGTCGACGCCGCCGTGTCCGCCTGGTGGTCGATGCTGCTCAGCTGCGGCTGCACGGACGCGTCCATGATGAGGTCGGCCGCCTCGGCGCAGATCTGCAGCGCCGTTGCCGTCTCGGCCTCGGAGGGGACGCCCGGGTGGCTCAGCAGCCGGTCGCGCGCGCCGTTGACGAGCGCGGCCACCGTGTCGAGGTCCGGCAGGCGATCCTGTCTCCGCCGGGCTGCCGTCGTCGAGAAGAAGGCGGCCGGGCCCGGAGCGACCCCGCAGCACCGCGGCGGCATGCACCGCGCTGGCGGGAACGCTGCGCCGACGCCGGCCCGGCACGCCCCCGGTATCCTGCCGTCGCGCGGCCGTGCTGTGTGGACGCCCATTCGAGGGCCAGCGGCCGCTGCCGCCCCCCCCGCGCATGGCCCATCGCCCGCCGTCCGCCCCACGCCCGCCACACATTGCAGCACCCGACGAAGCGGCGGCGGCGGCGGCCGGGCGGCCCGCGATCGGGACAGCATGCCCTCTGATGGGTGTTTGACGGTGCTCTGGACGCCGGCGCGGCCACGCAGCAGTGGCAGTAGTAGTATACGGGGTGCCGTTGCTGAGAACGCTGTCGAATGACTCGGATGTTGTCACGCCGGTGTTGCGGAAGCTCGCGGCAGAAGAAAAGCCTTGAAAACAGATCTCAGACGCTACAAAAATGCTGTTCGGAGGACAGTGGAAGAGACTGGGCCAAACGAATTCTAAAGCCACTTCGCGTTAAGCCTAATTCGGCAATAAGTAGTCACGTGTGGGAACCGTTCCTCGAGCTTGTGTGAAGCATCACCAGATGAAGCCGTGTGGGAGGGCGTGTGCGGAAGTCGGTTCACGCGAGGTACTGCGGGCAGCTTGTTTTCTCTCCTTGCACTTTACATTTCCAGAGGCCGTGCTTGTGCACGGCGTGTCCTTCAGCGCATAGTCCGTGGCGTGGTTGGTTTGTTGACTGCTCGGTGTTTTTCCAAGAACACGAATATAGAAATCCAACACAGCCCGCTGGAACACATTTGTCCCGAACGTGCTGGCCGAGAACGTCCAGAAGCTGTGGGGCTTGTCGGCAGTTGAATCTTCTTTCGGGAGATCTTGGTGATGCTTCTCGATATAACTGCGAGACTTGCGTAGATTGGTCGTATGAAAGGTCTGGAGAACGGACAAGGTGTGGAGGGACGCTGGGGCGGGCACCGGTACTCTTGTGTATGTTTTGCAGAAGACGTTGGAGTCATCATCAACCAGCTTGTCCAGCCAAGACGGCCTCGTTCCTGTAAGATATCTGACATAGATGTGTCTGTCCATCGACAAGGAGTTCCCGACCGCGGGGCCGTATAAATAGCGGGACGGCGACAATCTACTGCATTCCATAGCTGTCACGAGGGCTCCCCTATTATTGACACCGGTATCCTAGCACGTGACCCCACACTGCCCAGCGAGGCGTAGTCGGCTGAGCGCTAGACCCGCTGCGCTGCGTAATACAGCGTCGGCCCACGGCCCACAGCCCCCCAACGAGGCAGTGACGAAAGAGAGTCAGGCTAAATCCACAGGAAGAATTCTAAATCCACAGGTCGCTAAGCCTAATTAGGCACCGTATTAGTCACCGGCCAGACGGCCACCAGGTTTTTGAAGTATCGCCAGATTTTAGATTCCTACGGCCATAAAAACGTAACCTTCCAACCATACAAATAAATACCACCGACGGCGGCCGGCTGCTCCTACGGGAACCTCCTTTTACCACTGAGATCCCTCTTTTTGATAGTACCGAAATCATCCCGTTGGCGCCACCGTTTAACGCGATTTTCCTTTAAGAAACCTAGGCTGCCGAGGCCATGCTTTTATTGCAGCGCTTTTATTTTAGTGAGAGGGGAAGGCAGTCAGCCGTAGCCAGGCCCAGGCAGTGGCCGTGTACGGCAGACGGCCTTACGCGCTTCTGGCTGCTTGTTTTCTCTCGAAAAATCCTGGGCTCTTCGGCACCGTATAGATACGGTAGGTCTACACGTGACTAATACGGTGCCTAATTAGGCTTAACCACCTGTGGAATTAGAATTCGTCCTGTGGATTTAGCCTGACCCGACGAAAGAGCGTGCAATGCTGGAACCTGGCGAGACGCCGCCCCACTTTCGTGGCAGCCTTTCCCTGCTGCGTTGCTTCGGGGCGCACCAACATCGCCATCTTCGTCGCTCCAATTCGTCTCGACGATCCCGACGCCCGCCCAGCCAGCAGCCCACCGAGCCCGGTCTCGCATGTTTTGCTGCTGCGTCGTGTCCATTTCTGTGCCCCTCGCAGTCGACGACGTCCCCCCGTCCCCAACACCCTCCCCCCGCCTCTGAGCAACTCGCCGCTCCGGCACGCGCCCTCTTTGCCTTGCAACATGCCGCCGCCTCCTCCGCCTCCACCCCCTCCGCCCCCCGGCGGCCTGTCCGGCGCCCCTCCGCCGCCGCCGCCGCCGCCACCGCCGCCGGGAGGCCTGCCATCTCGGCCGCCGGCGAACAAGAACATCGTACGCCCAGGAAACCGCTTCCGCCCCCCCCCTCTCCCCCGTCTCTCCCCTTTCTCCCCTTCTACCACCTTCCGCCCTCGGAGGCGCGATTGCGTGCAGCCTGCTGACCCCTCCCCCCTCCCTTCATCTAGAACGCCCTTCTCGGCGACATCGGCAAGGGCAAGGCCCTCAAGAAAACGGTGACCAACGACCGCTCTGCGCCCCTCGTCGGCAAGGTCTCGGGCGGCGCCGGCGCCTCGCCGCTGGGCGGCGCGCCACCGGTCCCGGGCGGCCTCCCTCCACGACCCGGTGCCGGAAGCAGCCTGGCGCCGCCGTCCGCAGGCAGCCGCGCCCGTAGCAACAGCGACCAGTCTGGCGGCATGGACGGCGCTGGTGGCCCGCCGCAGCTGGGCGGCCTCTTCGCCGGCGGCATCCCCAAGCTGCGGAAGACTGGCGGCGGCGTCAAGACGGGAGGTGAGTGTTTTTTTTTTTTCCTGCCCTGCGTGTTCCAGCGGTCTTTCGTCTTTGCCTCCTAACGTGTTCGTCCAGCCGACTCCAACGCCTCCTACCTCTCCGACCCAGAAGACTCCCGGTCCCGCGCGTCCACCGTGCCGCGGCCACCGGCCTTTGGCGCGCCCAAACCGCCGGGGGGCTCGGCGCCGCCCATCCCCGGCCGCCCCGCTGTCCCCGCGCCGAGCGCCGCCGCCCCGCACACACCCAACAACAACATGCTGGGAGCCGGGCTCCACCCGTCCATCTCGAACCTGCGCAAAGCGTCGGGCCCGCGCGCAGGCGCCGACCGCCCCAAGTCGTCGGCGTCACAGATTCTGCTCGGAAAGGGTCCGCCGCCGCCGCCGATCGGCAAGAAGCCGCCGCCACCGCCAGGGTCCAGGAAGCCCTCGGCCAGCAGCTGGGCCCCCTCGACGCCGGCGCCGGCGCCGCCGGCGTCGTCGGCACCACCCATCCCCTCCGCTGCCGCGCCCCCGGTGCCCTCAGCCCCGCCCGCACCACCACCACCGCCGCCGCCGCCGGCGCCGCCTGCAGGCGTGTCGTCACTGTCCGCCTCCTCTCGACCGCAAGCACCACCGCCCGCACCGCCGGCGCCGCCGCCGCTGCCATCCTCGTCGGCGCCGTCCGCACCGGTCGCCGCCGCTGCCGCTGCCTCCGGCCAGAGCCTCGCGGCACAAGCCATGGTGCGCGCCCAGCAGCATCAGAACCATCAACATCAGCAGCATCAACATCAACATCCGTACCAAAACCAGCACCAGCAACAGCACCAGCCGTCGGCGCCGCCCCCCCCGCCCCCGCCCGCAAGCAGCGGCGCACCGCTGCGGCCTCCGCCGCCGCCCTCTTCGCCGTCGCACTCGCACTCGCGCTCGCCGTCCGCCTCAGCACCGCCGGCTTCGGCGCCACCTCTGCCGCCACCGCCGCCGCCGCCGCCTCCCTCTGCTGCGTCACAACACAGCTCGCCGTATAGCAGCAGCGGCGGCGCCGCCTCGTCGGCCGCCCCCGCACCCGCATCCGCGCCGCCGCCGCCACCGCCGCCGCCGCCTCCCTCCGCACCAGCACCAGCACCCGCACCGGCGCAGCGCTCTGCTGCGAGCACCGGCAACCATGCAATGCTGTCGCCGTCGTCCTCCTCCTCCTCGCCGGCCGGCGGCAACCATGTGGTGGCGCCGCCGCAGGTGCGCGTCTCGATGCTGGACCCGTCGGCGTACACGCTGATGCCGAACGGCGGCGGCGGCGGCGGCGGCAGCAGCAGCGGGGCACGATCCGGCAGTCCGTCGCCGAACAGCGCATCGGGCAACGGCGCGCTGTCGCCACGGCCGCAGACGGGCGGCGGCGGCGGCGGCGGCGGCGGCGGCACGCGCTACATTGTGCAGGACACGCGGTGGCGGTTTGTGACCGAGGACAAGTTCCCCAAGGTGCGGGGGTTCAGCGGGACGCTCAAGCGGTACCGGGCCGGGCGGGGGACCAGTGTGCCGTTGGACCTGAGCCTGCTGGGGTAGGAACTGGGGGGGAGAGGCAAGCCCCGAAAAGGGGGGAGAAGATTCATTCGTCTTTGGCCAAGTTGTATTCCCTGGCCCCTTTTCTGCGCGTGTGTGGCTGTCGTTTGTTGTTTTTGTTTTCAGAGTGCTTTTTTCCCTTTCTCTTCTCTTTTTTTCACTTTTCTTTTTTACATTGTCTTGTCTGTTTCTCCACTGCCCTACAAACTGAAAAGGGAGAGGGGAGAGGGAGGGAAGTGCATGTCCTGCTCGTTGCATTCTTTATCTGCTCACAGCATTGTTTTCTCGTCCCTGATGGCACGATCGCACGGGCTGCCAGAGAATGCGGTCCTGTTTTTTCTCTTTTTCTTTTCGTCGAAAGGATGCAAAAAGCAGCTTTGAAGATAAAAAGAAAAACATTGCTACTATCCCACCTGGCCCACGACTGTGAAATGTACTGCCATTTTGTTCTTTTTGCATCTGCAGAAACAGGGTACTATGGGAGGACCCCGAGTCGGGTTGAAAGCATTGGGGGGAGTATGCGACGAAGAAATACAGAATCAAAGCAAGACGAAACGGTGGTGCCCAATTTCTGTCCTGGTCGTCAAAATAACAAACCAAAAGAGAGAAAAAAACAGCTGGCCCCATGTCGACCGTGTAGAGAGAAAAGAAGAAGAACGTAAAGACATGGTAAAAAAAAAGAGAAAAGGAGAAAAAGGCGCCGTTGAAACATATCCAATATAAAAGCTTTAAGCCCCCCAACCAGTAAACAAGAAAGAAAAAACCGAAGAAAAAAGCTGCAAAAAATGTAGACATCATTTTTAGGCGCACACCACTCCCAAGGGGTTGTTTGCTAAGGACTTGACTGCTTGTTCCCACACAGACACACACAAACACACACACACACACACACACAACATGCATCACGCCGTCACGCTGTTGGTCATGCCGGCACCCCACCGGAACCGCCGCAGCGTGCTGCCTGTCGACGACCGCATTATCTCGTGCCCGCAGGACGACGTGGCGTTGGCCGCCGCCGCGCTGCTGCTGGCGGCGCCCATGCTGCCTTCGAACCCGGCCCCGACGCCCGACGCCGCCGGCGTGGTGGTCGCCATGGCGGCCGACGCGGCCTCTTGGCGGCCGACCTCGCGGCCAATGACAAAGCCGGCGCCGAAGCCGACAACCGAGACCAGGACAACAACGCCCGCGCTGACCACCCACGTCAGCAGCGTCGGGCTGATGTAGGCAATGGCCTCGCCGCCGTCGGCCGCCGCTGCTGCTGCTGCGGATGCTGCGGAGGCCGACGTGCGCTTCTTCTTGGTGACGCGCGGCGACGACGACGACTTGCCCGCGCCGGCGGTGCGCTTGCTCTTGCTGGACGCCGACACCGCGCTGACGGCACTGTTCCGCGACGAGTGGTGGTGGTGGTGCTGCTGCTGCTGCTGCTGCTGCTGCTGCTGCTGCTGTTCGCTGGCCGCCTTCGCGGGCATTGCCGCTGGCCGCAGCGGGGACGACGCGTTGGGCGCCTGGGCGGGCGGTCGTGCACCCATCCGCGGCTGCTGGAACTGCGTCTGCTGGGTGCGCGGCGGCACCGGTGCGTCGTCGTCCTCCATCAGCTCGGACTCGGCCACGAGGCGCAGGTCCATCGGCTGGTTGCTGGGCCGCAGGCCCGACGGCTCGCTACCGCCGCCACCACCACCACCACCACCGCCGCCGCCGCCGCCACTGGTGCTGACACCAACTCCAGCACTACCGCCCGCCACGTACACGCCTGCGTACGTCCCATCAGACGCCCCACCATCCTTCTTGGGCAAGGCGCGGGCGGCTGCAGCACAGGACAGCAGCGTGGTCAGGGACGCGCGCAGGGCGGCGTCGTTGTCCTCGCGGTAGGACGGCGACATGAAGTTGGGCGCCGAGCTGCGCGCCCCCCGCGACTGCGACGAGCGCTGGGACATGGACCGCGCATAGGGGGGCGGCGGCGCAATGTGCTGGTGCGGCGGCGGCGGCGGCAGCGGCGGCGTGGGCAGGGAGCGGTGGGGTTGGAGGTGCGTGGGCGGGTGCGAAAAAGCGTTGGGCTGGGGGCGGAAGGTGGCCGGGCCGGACGAGGGCATGCCGAGGGCGGTGCCGTCGTCGTCGTCGGAAGACGCACCCTCCTCGTCGTCGCCGTCGCTCGCGGCGGCCCTGCGCTGCAGCCGTGCCTGCGCCTGCAGCAGGGAGAAGGCATGGGGGTTGCGCGCATCGGCAACGTTCTCGGCGGAGCTGGCCATGAGGCGGTCCTCCTCGCTCTCGGTCTCGTCGTACTCCTCTTGGCTGCTGCCGGCGGAGCTGAAGGCGGACGCCAGGCGCGGGCCGGCAGGCGGGGAGGCTGTGGCGGCGGCAGTATTATGTGCGGACGGGGGCGATGCAAGGTAGGCCGGAGGGCCTGCTGGGCCGGCTAGGTTTGTGGGGTGTGATGTGGGCGGGCGCGCCACGCCGGCTGCGGCCTCGACTTGCTGCAACAGACGCCGCCGTCGCTGAGGGCTCGCGACGGGGATGCCGCCGTTGGCCGTGCTGCCGACGCGCAGGCCGGTGATGACAATCTCGTCGGCGATGGAGGACAGCGACGACGACGAGGGCTGGGATGCGATTTCGACCCAGGACTCTGGTGGCGGCAGCAGGGTTGTCAGCCCCTCTTCCCGTCCGGTGTTGCGTCTCCCCGTCTGGTTGGATGGGCGATACTGACCGTCATTGCGGCGAATCGCCGACGACCGGATGGCGCTGGCGCCGGCGCCGGCGGCGGACGTGGTGGACGTGGCGGAGGCAGCCATTTGCCTGGCGGACGGTGTCACCGTCTGCGCAGAGGAGGATGGCGTTGTTGGGCCGCAGGCGGGATGGAGGGGGTCCCGGCCGTTGGGTGGCGGCGGCATGGTTTTTGGTGGAACCGCTGATGGGGGAGCGATGTTGCGACAGAACTGGTGACAGTTTGACGGGCGATGACAAAGCGAGAAGGGGGACGCGAAGAGGAGAATAGAGGAGACAAGACGAAGAAGAAGACAAGGAAGGAACGGAAAGAAGAAATGAAGAGGGGGAAGGTGAGGGTGTCAAGTGACAGGTTGTCCAGGGCGCAAGGAAGGCGCGCGTGCGTGGGTGCGGACCGACAGCAAAGCCCCCTCGTGGAACGGGTAATAATATAGGCAAGTGCTCGACAGTAGTGATTTTGGCACGGGGTTCAAAGGCGGCGTGAAGGGACGGGGGGGGGGGGGGTGTTGCAATATAAAGATACTTTCCAGTTGAGAGGGGAAGGTGCGGAGGCGGGACGAGCAGGTTTTGGCTCGCTGTCGTCGTCGTCTGCTCGACTCCTTTTTGCAAGCAGGAGCGACCAAGCAGGACGAGCGGTCGTATGAGAAACACGCACGGCTCCTTCCCAACACAGCTGTTGTGAGATGTCTGTGCGATACGAGGGGTGTCGGTCTACTCGTATTCTGGGTCGACGGCCACCTGTCACCCCTATTTATTTCGAGATTCGCGTCTGAATGCTGTGCTGCCGGCGCACTTGTTGGGAGGGTGAGCCACCACGCACGTTGAGTGGCTCTTGCTTGGGCTGAGAACCCCCCGCGCAGACTCGCCGAGTTGGCTGTGCTGGCAAATGGGAAGTGGATCTGCAGTGACAAGTAAAGAAGGCGCCTTGGGGGGGTGGGGCGTGGTTCGTAAGACGGGAAAGTGCTGGGGCTGGGCTGGTCTGGGTGCGGGCTGCAGAGGCACCGTATTCGGAGCGATAGGTGGGAGAGGGGCAGGACAGCTGGGGAAGGCGCGACTGGTTGAGGGCGGAGGGACGAGTCTTGGAATGCCCCAGCAGGAAAGAGCACGGAAGGCGGATGGGGAAAGAATGAGGGAGGGGAGCAAGGGAGAAAAAGAAAGAGGAAAGAGGAAAGGCGAGAGACGAAAGAGGAAAGACGAGAGGGGAAAAAGAGAATCAACGGACTCTACGTCGACAACCAGTCCTCACAAACGCACATGGCGATCCCTCCTCTCCCTTTGTCACTAACAGCGTAAAGAAGGGAAGGGGGGGGGCGCGTGTCTAGGGGGAGGGTGGACGCAAGGGTGACCGCCTTCTGGAAGAGGGAGATAGACACTGTTATCTCCAGTCCCTGTCCCCAATCTTGTGCGTCGATTGCGCTTGCCGCTGCCGCAGATGGCGACCCTGCCAGGCTGCCACACGCTACTGCCTTGTGTTCTGTTTCTTTGTCGCACTGCGCGTGCGCGCCGCCGCTCGTTCCTTCCTTTGTTCTGGCCGCCCGGGTCAGGAAGGAGAACACGAAGTACAAAGATACCAGCGCAGGCACAGTTCGTGTTTCTGGCGTGTCGGGGTCAACTGGGCACCAAGCCTAATACCATGCTTCCGGAACGACGCAGGCAGGGCCCCCCCCCCCCACTATTCAGCAGCAATGACGCGATTTATCCGCGCGTGGGATTTGGGGCAGGTGCGGTTGGGGGTGTCCTGGCGATGCTCCGCATTGCTTCGTTTTTGCTATTCAGCGGTTTTTGGCAGGCCGGCCATTCAGTTGGGCTCCCAGCGACGGATCCACGACTGGGCTGCTCCGCCGATTCCTTTGCGATCTCGGTGCGCCTGAACAGCCCAGACCACCCGCGGCAGCCAGCTTGCAATGCCGTGAAACCGGATCGGCTGCTTTTGGCCGTCGTGGCTCGAGGCGGAACATGCCGTACTACATATACGCAATGCTTCGACTGAGCAGTGGCGCATCCAGTCGGCTCTGGACGCAGGCGACTGCTGGGCCAGGCCCTGCAGACAGGTCTCTCCGTCCTTGTGTGTAGCCCTCGGGGGGTGTCCCGCGGCGGGAGCGGAGAGAGAGAGGTCCTGGAGGCCTTGGGCATCTGTTGCGGGGACGACGACAAACCGCCGTCTTGGCCGGTTTCTTTCTTTCTTCCCTTTTTCTTTCCCTTCTCTCAAACACGCCTGCCTCCTTCCTCCTGCTTGTCAGTGGTAAGCCTGCGCGCCGGCTCATGGATCGTCGAACGACGGCGCCAAATGGTCTCATGATGCCCCCGTTTCTTGGGCAGATGCAAAATGGCTGTTTCTGGCAAGGAAGTACCAGCTGGTGGTGTGCCGCCAGAGGGAAACAAAAAAGAGAGAATGTGACCGCCGCGGAGCCAATAGCGAGGTTTCAGCCCAGCGAGGTCACGCTTCCCTCCCATGTCGGCCGAGAGTGTAAAGCGTAACCCCCCAAAGTACGCCGCAGCCCGATTCGCTGAACGCGCAGGCTGAGGAGGGCGGCCTGCGACATCGGCGCCTTAGGATCGCTACGCTCTGCGCGTGGGGTAAGTGCCCTTGACAGAGACGAGGGGCCGCAGCTGGCCGTGGCCGTCTAGGCATATATGTAGACAGCAGTGAATGAAGTTCACGAGGCTGCGGATGCCGATCAACATGTTCACCAAGACGACCGTATAGTAAGAACCATACCGATGGCAGTCATGACTACGGGAGAGGAGAGAAATCGACGTGAAGTGCACTTTTATTGATCCGCCTAAACGCCAAAGGAGAAGGACGCCGTGTCGCGGTGCAATACGAACTCTATCAAAGGGAAGGGGGGGGGAAGGGGGGTCGAGACACGAAAGCAAAGCCGAGAGAGAGGAGACGATCGTGACAACAGACTCCTCGCCCTCTTCTATGCCCGGCTCTGGGACGGAGGAAGAGGAAGAGGGGTTACTTACCAGCTCGACAGCTAAAAATCGACTCAAAACAAGGCAAAAACCCAGGCCGGGTTGACCCCTTTGTTTTTCGTTGAAGATCCCTAATATGCCTTGCCAGCCCACGGAACAAAGCAGCAAGGCTGCGCCGAGGCGAAGAACCCCCAAGGTTTATGATGGGAAAAGCAGAAGAGAAAGAGGCCGTCCTCCTCCTCGCTCTCCGCAACAAAGCCTCCAGTCGTGGCTCTCCTCCTCGACACAGCCCCGTTGCTTCACGATGCCCCCGATGTGTGTATGCGCGAGCCCGATGTGAACGAGCAAGCGGTAAGAGTGGAGGACGGAAACGAGAACTTTTGAATAACGAAACAAATAAAGCAGGGGCAGCCAGCAAAGCAGCCATTTCCCCGGAGAGGGGGGACCCAACGTAGCAACGCACAAGATAGAAAAGAGCTCTCAGGAGTAACCCCCAGTCGAACAGACAGAAATAACGAAGCCCACATTACGAAAAGACCAAGAAAGCCTCTTCGAGCCGTCCGTGGTACCGGAGCACCAAGAAGAAATAAAGAAAATTAAGAATAACCCATCACCCATGTTGTAGTCTTGTCACGTAGTAACCGTTTTCCCCCAGGGGTGTTCCGTGTCGTAGCAAGCTTCGGTGAACAGCATGCCACGAAACAAAAACACCCCCAACGAGCTTTTGTTTTGCTTCTTTCTTTCTTCTTTCATGGTTCTTTCATTCTTTGGGAGCAGGAGCCAGCAGAGCCAAAAAGCAGAGCCAAACGAGCCAAACCCAGTCATCAGGTCATCATCAGTCCCTCTCCGCCTCTCGCCCTCTCTCGCCCTCCCCCCTGGAAGAGAAGAGAGAGAGAGAGCGCGAGAGGCGGAAAAGAAACAAGTCAAAGCCCACAGAATTTCGGATCGAGCCCTCAGTTGTATCGCGGCTTTCTGGTTCTCTTTTCTCTTGCCTTTGATGCCCTCCCAGCGAGTGGGAGAAGCCCAGAAAGCAAACAGAAAAAGAGAAACCCAGAGAAGCCCTCTCTCACGAGCTTCCGACCAGTTCGCAACGGAACGCCCTTCTACCCTCCCTCCCCAAAGGGGGGAAGGGTGCAAGGGAGAGCAGGTGCAACATACGTCAGACCGACAGCCAACCTAGCCAAAACCCAACATTCTTGTGTGTGCACAAGAAACTTTCGATGGAACGAGCCCTCGGGAGCAAAGAAACCGAAACCGCCATGGAACCGAAAGACCGAAAAGGCAAATAGAGAGGGGAACCCCGAAAACGAAAAAACAAAAGAGAAGATCGACGAGGCCGCCTTCGCTTAGAAGGTGGTCTTCTTGCCCTGGAAGCCGCCACCGCCGCCGCGGCCGCCGCCGAAGCTGCCACCACGGCCGCCGCCGCCGCGGCCGCCGAAGCTGCCGCGGCCACCACCACGGCCACCACCACCGCGGCCACCGAAGCCGCCACGGCCACCACCGCGGCCACCACCAAAGTCGCCACGCGGCTTGGGCGTCGAGTAGTCCAGGCGGACATTGCGGCCGGCGCACTCCTGGCCGTTGAGCGCCTCGAACGCCTTCTTGGAGTCCTCGAGCGAGTAGAACGAGACGTAGCCAAAGCCCTTGGGGCGGCCGGTTTCCCTGTAGAAGAAAGTTTGTTAGGACGGGATGGATGCGAAAGCGACCAGGGAAGGGGGGGAAACCAAAATAACTTACTGATCCGTAGGCAGACGCAGGCTCTTGACGTTGGCAACATCGTTGAAAAAGGCCGAGACGGTGTCCTCGTCGGCGTTGAAGGACAGGTTGCCGACGAACAGGGTGTCGCTCTCCGGGCTGATGGTGTCGCCGTACTTCTTGGCACGGTTGTCAGACGGCGTGGCGTCGGCGCCGTTGGCGTTCTTGGGGCGCGCGGTGGAGAAGTCGAGCTTGAGCTCGCGGCCCTCCAGGAAAAAGCCCTGCATCTTGTCAAAGGCAGCCTTGCAGGCGTCGGCCGACTCAAAGTCGACGTAGCCGAAGCCGCGCGAGCGCTGGCTCTCGCGGTCGGTGATGACGCGCGCGCTGACCAGGCCCTCGCAGACCTTGAACTCCTCGTACAGCTTGCTGTCGTCCACCTTCCAGCCCAGGTTGCCGGCGAACAGCGTGGTGCCCTGCTCGGGCTCGGCGGCGGCAGGCGCCTCCTCGCCGTCGGTCTTGGCCTTCTTGGCAGAAGCCGGCGCCTCGTCGGCAGCCTTGCGCTTCTTGGAGGGCTCCTCGGTCTTCTCGGTCTTCTCCTCCTCCTCGTCAGACTCAGACTCGCTGTCGTCAGAGTCGTCAGAGCCGCTGTCGGACTCGGACTCGGACTCGGACTCGGACTCAGCCTGGAGACGGGTTAGCGGCGTTGCAGCAGAAAGGGAGTGTTGGAGGAAAGAATGGTTGGATAAACGCATGAACGGATGATGGGAAAGAAACGCACCTTGGCCTTGGCAGCCTCCTTGGGGGCCTCCTCCTCCGAGTCGGAGTCAGACTCCGAGTCAGAAGACTCCTCCTTCTTGGCGGCCTTGCCGTTCACCTTGGCCTTGCCGTTGGTCTTGGCAGCCTTCTTGTCCTCAACCTCCTCCTCAGAGTCGGAAGAGTCCGAGCCAGACTCGGAAGCCGAGTCCTCCGACTCCGACTCAGAATCGGACGCCTCCGACTCCGACTCCGACTCCGACTCGCTCTCGGACTCGACCTCGACCTTCTTGGACTTCTTCTTGTCCTTGCCGTTGGTGGCCTTCACAGCAACCTCCTTGGCCAGCTTCTTGGACTTGGCCTCGGCCGTCTTGGCCGGCTTGGTGACGCCGCCGTTCTTGACGCTCTTGACAGGGTCGGCCGAAGCCTTGACCTTGGAGGCCTTGATTTCCTTTGTCTTGCCCATTGTGATTGTGTGTGTGTGTGTAAAAGAGTTTGGGGGGATAGAAAGCGATGAAAGAGAAGAGATGGCTGGGGGGAAAAAAGGTTAGAAGGGGTGTGGTGGGAGTGTGAAAGAGGATGGAGGGAGGGAAAGAAAAAAAAAGAAGATTCAGCAAGAAAGGCCGGAGACGCTCACCATTATATGGGGGGCGGAGGACATACCAGAGACTCGAACCTTGGCCCAGAATTTTTTTTTTTTTGCACGGCAAAATTCTCTGCAGGATAATTAGCGTGGTTGGTCAGACAGCTCCTTTCACGGGAAAGTGGGGCGAGGCGGTGAGGCGGGGGAAGGAAGGTGCAAAGGCGGAAAAACAAATGTGCGGCCTGACAAACAAGGCACAACATTCGCTGCCCGCCATTGGCGTCTGCGCCGGCCGACTTGCCCCCGTTGGAGCCGTCAAAGCGCCCATCGAGTCCAGAATCACCACAAGGCGAAGCCATTGTGCATTTCCTCCGTCCGCTCCCCCAACAACTGCGACACCGCACGCCACCAGCCCTTCCTACAACGTGCCCCCGCGAACCCCCCCCTCCCTGCAGACACACAGCACAATGCCGACCCCCGAATCGGCCGCGTTCCTGGCCAGGAAGCCGACGGTGCCGCCGACGTTTGACGGCGTCGACTACGACGACAACAAGCGCTTAAAGCAGGCGCAGGACGCCATCATCCGCGAGCAGTGGGTGCAGGTCATGATGGGCCGCCTGGTGCGGGAGGAGATGAGCAAATGCTACTACCGGGAGGGTGTCAACCACCTGGAGAAGTGCGGCCATCTGCGAGGTGCGTGAGGTCCCTCTCCGGGAAGTTTGGTGTGGAAGCGGCGTGACTGCGTCCGAAACGAGGGAGAGCGAGAGAGAGCGAGGCGCAAAAGCACAGAACTTTCCGCTGACTGCCTCCACAGAACGGTACCTGCAGCTGCTCAAGACCGCCCGCGTCAAGGGCTACCTGTTTGAGCAGCAAAACTACCTCGAGAAGCTGGAGAGCAAGCCATAGAGGGGCAGAGGGGCAGAGGGGGCAGGGGCGGCGGACGAGTCCGAGTGGGAAACGGCCAACGGGCACGAGCGAGAGACTCTCTGTCCAGGCAGCCATGGCTCGACACGCCGACGGCGACCGGACACAACGCCGACTGCGCGCCAGAGTCGAGGCCCAGCGAGGGGGGAAACGGGCGGCTCTTCCCGCCAAAAATCTTCAAGTCAATGTACATATTAGTTGTGCCAATTCTACGACGTTCTTTTTTTTGTCATGCTTCCTGCAGAGCTGCTGCTCCGTCTCGCTCGTCTTCCGGCCCCGCGGCTGGTGATGTCTCGAAAAAGACTGTCCAGATGAGCACACCAGAAACAGGGCGCGCGTGATTGGCCCGTAGCTGCGCGTGACTGGTCACGTGCTGTAGCATGTACCGCCAGGCCCCGATAAGCCGCTGATAACAGCGTGCTGGGGCCCGTTAGTGGGAAAAAATAGAGAGAGCGAGAGAGAGCTCCGTTCCGCCGTCTCGCAACCGCCGGGAACGAACAGTCGCCCTCGGACCACTTCCGGCGCCCCAACTACGACCTGCACCACCATGGCGAGCACGATGAGCGTCTGCCGGATGCCCCTGCGGAGGGCCTTGGCCTTGTCTGCGTCTCCGAATGCACCGCTGCGGCGCACGGCCGCGTCCTTCTTCCTGTCCTCCTCGTCGCCCTCCTCCTCCTCCGCCTCCTCCGCCCCCCCCGCGTCCTTGTTCTCGACCTCCTCCGCTTTCCAGAATGCCGCGCCGGCCGCCGCCGAGGCGCCAGCGCCACCACGGACCGACGCACAAGCATCCGATGCCGCGGCGACGACGCGGCCCGTCTCCTCCTGCCCCGAGGGCACCGTCCTTACCGGCCTCAACTACGTCAAGGGCCAGTCCGACCCGGTCGCCCTGCGCGATGAGGACTACCCGCCGTGGCTGTGGGACTGCCTGGAGGTGATGAAGAAGGCGGCCACGACGGAGGATGCCGACGCGGGCGACGAGTTCTGTACGTCCTAGCGGTGGGGGGGTGCAAAGAGCCGTTTTGCGAAATGCTAACCGCTACACAGCCAAATCCAAAAAACAGCGCCGCATGGCTCTGCGCCGGCAGCGCGACCTCGAGGCCAAGGTGCTGGCGACGGGCGACCTTGCCGCGCTCGCGCCCAAGATCCCGCTGCAGCACCAGTCGACGAACCTGCCGACGACGACCGCGGCGGACGCGGCGGACGCGGCGGCAAACCCCCTGGCTCTGGAGAACACGCTGGCGGCGGCGGCGAAGCGCAAGGAGCTGCGCGTGGCTCTGCGCAAGGAGCGGCGGGCCAAGATCAAGGAGAGCAACTACCTGCGGTCGATGTAGGTTGGTTGAGGAGGAGGGGGGCGGCGCCAGTTGGGATAGAAAAGGAAAAACCCGTCCTGTGAAACTGTACGATAGAACTTGGACAAAAACGTGGTGGGCTTTTCTCTCTTTCTTCGTCACAAGAAAAGGAATGAGACGAGGCTGCAAGATTCAAAGGTGGCAGGCTAGTATTTTAACGATTAGAAATATGTCAAGATATCTGAACCCAGTGAAGTGAATGGTGCAGCGCTGGAGAGTCTCTCTCTCTCTCTCTCTCTCTCTCCATCTCCCTCTCCGTCTTACTTCCCCTTCCTCTTGCCTCTGCATGACTCTTGCTCTCTTCTTCCCCTCTTGGGTCGACACTCTCCAAGCTCGAAAGCGAAAATACAAAGAAACAAACACCAAGAGCCAACCCTCCCGATGGAACGCCGGCCATATGCCCCCATTGGTTTGACAAAGCCTTTTGTAGGCTTTTGTTTTTTGTTCAAGACAAGGACAACTCACGCACGCCAAAAACACACAAAAAAACAAAAAAACAGAAGAAAAGAAGGATGCTTTCTCAGCATATAAAACGCCTGGCCGTGGCCCCCGGTCCCCGGATACCCTATGTGTTCTAAATATAAGAGAAAGGAAGAAGAAACACGACCTGCCAACCCTCCCCCCCCCCTTTTTTTTTCACTCCTCTTCGTCGATCTCGCCAATCGACGCCTGCTTGAGCCGCAGCTCCGACAGCACGCGCTTCCGCGTGCCCTCGATGCGCTTGCGGAGCAGCGCGTTCGTCGTCGCCGCCAGCTGCGCGTCCAGCGTCTGGAGGTTCTTCTTGAGCTCGTTGATGTCCTCGCGCACGCCCTTGGCCTGCTCGACACGCGCCTGCTCGTCCTCGTCCAGCTCGTCTTCGTCCTCGTCGTCCTCGTCGTCCTCGCCCTCGGACGCGTCCCCGGCGTCGTCGGCCGGCGTCTCCGGCGTGCCAGACGCGTTGCCGAGCGCAGTGCCGAGCGCGGCGCCGGCCACGGCTGGCGTCTTGCTGGCGCTGACGGCAGCCGCGGCAGAAGCAGCAGCGGGGGTTTCCGACGCGTTGTCGCCGGCCTTCTTCCCAGTCTCGCCAGCGTCGTTGTCGTTGTCGTTGTCGTCGTCGTCTTCTTCCATGAACTCGGCCATGAGCTCGGCCTCGTCAATCTCGCCCTCGCCGTCGGCAGCATCGGCGCCCGCACCACCAGCGCGCCCGAAATAGTCCTCGTCGACGTCGCCGTCGGCGTCCTCCTCGCCGTCGGCGTCTTCCATGGCGGCATCGCCGTCGCCGTCGCCGTCGCCGTCGCCGTCGGCATCCGTGTCGCTCTCGGCGCGGCCGTCGTCAAACAGCTCCCACTTGGTCTCCACGGCGATGCGGTCCTCGTTCAGCAGGCGCTGGAGCTCGGCCTCCTTGTCCTTGATCTCTTTTTTTGAGAGCCGCTTGCGGAACCGCCGGTGGATGCAGTCGTGCATCGGCGGCGTCAGGCCGTGCGGCCAGCGGTAGTCTTTGCCGACCATGGCGGGCAGCGGGCGGGTCTTGGCCTCCGCCTCGTCGGCCACGGTGGCGAACACCAGCAGCATCTGGCAGATGTCGGCGCTCTTCATAAAGTTGCGCTTGTCCCACGTCTTCATGCCTTCCGTAATGGTCGGCAGGTCCACGAGCACGCCCACAAAGGACTGGCCCTTGATCGTCACGAGGGCGCGGCGCTCGGCGCCGGCCAGCCACTTCATGTGGAACTCCGCGCCGCCGTCTTTGACGGGCACGCCCATCTTGCGCTCGTCGACCATGCGGCGCAGGTAGTCGCAGTGTTCGCCCGGCGGCACGCGCAGCACAAACTCCTCCTCGATTACCGGGTCAGGCTCGCGCGTCTCCTCCTCCGAGTCGTAGCCCTCGCCCTTGGACCGCGGCGGCCCTTCCTTGGCAATCTGCTTCAGCACGATGCTCGCCGTCTTGGATTTTGTGGGCTTTTTGAGGATGAGCTTGGGCCGCTTGGGCGGCCCGCCGCCGCCGCCGCCGCCTGCTGTGTGCACCTGTCGGCTTTGCGGGCCACCGCCGCCGGGCCGACCGTCGTCGTCGCTGTCGTCAAAGTCGTGGGCGCGCTTCTTTGCGCTGGGCTTGGACACCCTGCCCTTCTGCGTCGTCGTCACGCTGGGGGCAATCGCCGACGGCGTGCGGCGATGGGCGGCAGACGCAGCGGCGGCGCCAGTGGGTGTCGGGGGGACGGCGACGCCGGGAGTTGTCGGGGGGAAGAAGGACGAAGTGCTGCTGCCGCCGGGCGCCGTGACGGCGGGGGTTGGTGGCTGCGACCGCTTGAGGATGATCTTCATGCCGCCGCCGCCGCCAGGGGTAGCGGGCGGCGGGGACATGGCGGAGGGTGTCGCGACAATCTGTGCGGATGTAATGGAGGCAGCTGCAGTCACAGAAGCGCTGGGCGTCTTGAGCTTCAAAGTGACGGGCCGCGAGGGCCGTTGCGGCGGAGGGGGGGATGCCATGCCGGGCCGCGGTGGGAGTCGTGGAGAGGATGGGCGGAGTCAGACAGGCCGAAGCGATGCGCGAGAGAAAGAGGCGGGGGCAGCAAGGGAGAGCAGGTAATAAGAAGAAGGGAGAGAAAAGAGAAAGAGAAAGAGAAAAAAGAAAAAAGAAGAGAAAAGAGAAGAGAGAAGAGAAAAAAGAAAAAAGAAAAAAGAAAAGAAGAGAGCAGCCTAGATGAGGCTACAAAACGCCCTTTGACGCCCGCACTCGACACATTGAGAGGAGAAGGGAAAGCCGCCGAGGACGACAGAACGGCACAGAGCGTCGGCGAGGGGGAGCTGGCGAGGGGGCGGTCGGCGTCGTTGAAGGTCGAGGGCGAAGGATGATGGCAGGTCGGAAGCTGGAAGCGCGGCGCATCTGCTTTCGCGTGGGAGGCGACGCAAGGCCAGAGACAAAAGTGGGTCTCGACCTAGAGGCCGGCCCTACTTTTCTATTGAGGGCGTCTCGTCGCTGCCAACTCGAGCTGCTCCACTGAAAACCTCCAACCGCGACAATCCTCCCATCGCCGCTCTACCAACAGCCCGCCGCTCACCGACTGTCGTCGTCGCCGCCCGACCGCTCTTCGCCTCACGCACACGGCTCCCGTGCGCGAGCTTTTCCCGACGCGCGCCGACAAGCCCACGGCGCCAGCGTGATGGGCGCCTGAACGGTGTGCGACCTCTGTCTCTCTCTCTCTCGTCCTCTCCCTCGCTCTCCCTTTCGCTTTCGCCCTCCCCCCCCCCTATTTCAGGACTGCCGCGCACACCAGGTCGACCGGCCGACGCGCAGCCCGACATTCGAACAGCAGCTCCGTACAGCGGAGAGCTGGGCAGCCAGGCAGCTGGGCAGTTGGCAGCCGGCAGTCGCCCCCCTCCCCCCCCTCCCGACACCGGCCACCATGACGCACCACGTCCCCCTCTTCCACAGCCTGCTGCGGCCCTGCGTGCTCCAGATCCTCCGCGCGCAGGGCTACCACGCGGCCCGCCCGTCTGTCGTCGACGTCCTCACCGACCTCGCCGCGCGCTACCTCGTCGTGCTGTGCGAGACCACGGCGCACCACACGGCGCACAACAGCACCGAGCTGACGGGGCTGGTGCCCGCGCTGGTGGACGTGCGCCTCGCGCTCGAGGACTGCGGCGCGCTGGCGGGCAAGGACGACCCGGCCGACGACACGCGCGGCGTCGACAACTTTGTCGACTGGGTTGCCGGCCCGCGCAACCGCGAGATCAGGCGCGTGGCCCTCGACGGCGACGACGAGAACAATGACTACCTAAGCAGTACGTCCTGTCCTTGAGGAAGGAAGCAGAAGACACCACACTTTTGTAGCACAGCCGCTGACAACCCCCCCCCCCCCCCCCTCCCCCCCCCACAGTTCTCAAAAAGAAGCACAGCAAGACGGGAGAGGACTCCAAGTACAACAGCACGGTGCTCGGCCGCGGCAACACGGGCGACCACCACCACAGCACCAGCAACCACACGAGCGGCGGCGACCCAGCGACAGCAGCAGCGGCGGCGGCGGCGGCCACAGGCAGTGGTGGAGGCGGCAGCGGCGGCGGTGCCACGACGACCGCGGCCGCCGTCGCCGCCGAGATCATCGTCGAGGGCGGCGACTGCCCGAGCATCGCATCGTGGCAGGAGAAGCGCATCGAGGCGCGGCAGCGGACGCCGCCGTCACCGCCGCAGACGCCGTCACCCGAGGACGCCGACGACGACGACGCCGACGCCGACGGCGATGAGGAAATGGAGGACGGGGACGCTGGGGACGCTGGGGACAACCATGACGCAACAGAAGCGGAAGGCGAGGCCGCGAAACACCAGCGCCACTCGCGCAGCCCGAGCTCGGGCCTGAGCTCGCTGGGCGACCAGTCGATCGACGAAGAGATGGAGCTCGAGTTTGGGGCATAGCCTCTCGCGAGCGGCGCCGCGGGTGGGGGGGCGTTGTGCTTTCTTCTTGCTTGTTACTTCTCACTTGTTACTTCTTTCTTGTTTCTTTATTTGTATTATATTTTACTCAACCCAGCATGGCGAGGCGTTGGCAGGCATCATATCAAACTTTCTTCTTATTTCTAGGGAGAGAGGGGGAGATCACCCGCTCTTCATATTCCTCCATGAAGTGCGTAATACCAAGTAGCAGCGTGTGTTGCAAGCATCCAACCTAACGCTCCCTCTTTCTTTTGTTTTTTGGTCTTATTTTCTCGCTTCTCGGGGCCATAGCTGGGAACCACTCGTCCATCTACACATGTTTTTTTCACTTTGCTATTGAACATCTGTCGAACTTTCGTATGACTTGAATGTCCTCGCCCATGTGCCGTCCTGCACGTCACCCAGTACAGTTCAAAGGGCCGCACCCACCAAAGCCCATGGCGTCTGCGGCTGCCTAGAGCTTGTCGTCGCTCGCGTGGGACTCGGTGACGCGGTCGAGGTTGAAGGCGGCGCTGATCAGCGCCAGGTGGCTGAACGCCTGGGGCGTGTTGCCCAGCTGCTCGCCGCTCGGCGAGATCTCCTCGGAGAACATGTGCAGGTGGTTGCCGAAGCTGAGCATGTTCTCAAAGAGATTCACGGCGCGCGCCATGTAGCGCGGCTCGTACACGCTGGCGCGGCACATGGCCTCGACGAGCCAGAACGTGCACATGCTGAACGCGCCCTCGCGGCCGCCCACGCCGTCCTCGGACAGCGTCGTGTCGTAGCGGTTGACCAGGCCCGTGGACGTGAGGCCGCCCTTGTCGGGGGGCAGCAGAATGCGGTCCAGGGTGTTGAGGAAGCGCGGGTCGCAGGGCGAGATGAAGAAGACGAGCGGCGCGATCAGGATCGACGAGTCGAGGGCGGTGTTGTTTTCGTAGCTCTGGATGAAGGATTTGAGCTCGGTGTTGTAGCCTGGGGGGGGGGGGCAAACAGGTCAGCAGCGGACAGACAAAAAAAGAACCAACAACAAGCAAGAGCTTGCACATACCCTTCTCCATGACCTCCTCGTACAGAGAATCCCGGGCCTCCAGCCACTTGCTGCGGTTCGGGCAGGGCAGGTTGCGCTTCTCGGCAAGACGCAGGCCGCGGTCAAAGGCGACCCAGAGCATGACCTTGGAGTAGGTAAAGTGCTGCTTGTGGTTGCGGACCTCCCAGATGGACATGTCGGGATCTTTGGCAGTTCAGGAGTCAGAAGGGGGGGGTAAAGGGGGGAAGGGGGGGGGGGGGGAGAGGGGGTCTGCCGCATTGGTAGCTCACCGTCCTTGATTGTCAGGGCATAGTCTTGTTGGTCTGTTAGTACTTCCCCGTCACTCCAAGCACAGATGGGCGGGGGGGGACGTACCAAGCAGCTGCCGCACGGAAACCCACTGGTCCCACGTCACCGGCTTGCCGTACTTGTTGTTCAGATAGATGGCGTCCAGCAGCTCGCCGTAAATGTCAAACTGCTGGTGGAAGGCGGCGGCGTTGCCGACGCGCACGGGCTTGCTGCCCTTGTAGCCCTCGAGGTGCGTCAGCTCGAACTCGGGGATGTCGGTGTCGCCGCGGATGGTAAACATGATGGGCAGCCCGCCGTCGGGGTTGCGCGACGTCAGGATGCGCTTGCTGATAAACTCCATGTAGGCGTCGGCCTCCTCCTTGAAGCCCAGCCGCAGCAGGATGTAGATGGTGAAGCTCGAGTCGCGCACCCACGAGTAGCGGTAGTCCCAGTTGCGCACGCCGCCGACGTCCTCGGGGATGGAGAAGGTGGGCGCCGCCAGGATGGCGCCCGTCGGCTCGTACGTCAGCAGCTTGAGCACCATGAGGCTGCGGTCGATGACCTCGCGCCACTTGCCGCGGAACTTGCTCTTGCTGATCCAGTTGTACCAGAAGCGCTGCGTGTCGTGCTGCTGGGCGTCGAGCACGGCCGTCGAGATGTTGGTCGTGATGTGCGTGGGCAGGTCGTTGCGCAGCACAAACGACACGGCCTCGCCCTCCTCGAGCACGAACCGCGCCACGACGCCCTCGCTCAGCATGCCGGGCCGGCGCTCCTTGCGGAACGTGACGGCCGGCCCTCGGACGCCGCTGCTGCCGCCGTCGTCGACCACGACGTCCAGCTGCAGCTTCACGTCTTGGCTGTGGAACGTCGCCGTCCGGCTGGCCGGGCTGCTCGCGTCGTAGACCGGGTGCTCAATGACGGTCTCGTGCGTCCCGCGCGCGTAGTCGAACGCGGGGAAGATTTCCACCTCTGCAGGCGTGCGTGGTTAGAGTCGGCCGAACCCCGTCACTCCTCTCCCCCTCCCCTCTCCCCTCGTCGACAAAACTCACCCAGTTCCATGCGCCCGCGGATGCACTCGACGCGCCGCACCAGCCACTTCTTCAGCTCTTCCTGCACCGCCCGCACCTCGCGCACCAAGTTCTGGCTCGGCGCCCGGGACACGACGGCGGTCGCCTTGGGGCGCGGGAAAAAGTCCACCAGGTCGACCACGCCGTCCTCGTGGATGTACCGCGTCTGCAGGATGTTGGACGACGGCAGGTACTGCTGCTTGGTCGTGCAGGCGAGGTCATGGGGCGGCGAGATGCTAAAGTGGCCGCCCTTGTTCTTGTCGAGCAGCCGGCAGAAGACGGACGGAGAGTCAAAGTCGGGCCTTGCCGGGGGGGAGGGGGGGGGGGGGGGTCTGTTAGCATGCGACGAGGCAGTCCGCGGGCTGCTCAGGCGGCCACTCACCAACACATAAAGTCAATGCTGCCGTCCATGCCGACGAGGGCACAGGTGTGCATGTTCCCAATGATGCCGTAGTTCTCGATGGGCAGGTAGCCGCCGGCGTGCTGGCGCATGGAGCTGCCGGCGCCGGCGGTGGTGCACTGCGAGGAGGCCATGATGCGAGGCGGGGCTGCTGGGGTGCTGGCTTGTGGGAGTGGGCTGGGAGGCAGCGGGGGTAGCAAGGCAAACTGTGAGGCCACAGAGGCGTGAAGATGCGAGAGCGTCAAGGTGTCCAGCCGTGTCATATAACGGCAGATCGTCTGTCAAACACAATACGGCACGACATGCGGAGCAAGGACGGAAGCTGCTGCGGAAAGAGTGGGGCGCGGCTCAACGCCTAACACGGGCTCTCGAATCAGCGACGTCATGCAGGCGCTAACCCAGCAAAGTGCCCTAAAACTCCGCGCCTGACAGAGCAGCCAGGCCCGCGACCCGACGGCGAACGCGGGGGATGGCGGGGAAGGCAGAGGGCGTTGAGGCCTTTTCTTCGTCTCCTCCCACAGTCTGACACGCCTGCCGGCGTCGCCGCTGTGCATCGAGTTGGAAAGAAGAAAAAAGGCGCAGGCGGTGCCGTGCAGGCCGGGGCGCGCCCAAGCAGCGTCGCTCTGTGGCCCAGCGGCGGGGGTTCCATTCGGGGCACACTTTAGCGGCACCTGACCGGCTGACTCAGCAGGCGGCATCAAGGTCGCGGCACGCGGCGCATCAAGGGCCGAGGACGGTGGCAGCCATCGCGCTGCGTGGACGGGACAAACAGGGGCGGCAAAGCCGTTCGCTTGGGTGTTCTGCTGGCCAGATCCGGTCGCAGGCATGCCGGCATGGCCGTCCCGAAACGACAGCGCGACTGCACCACCCACGCTGGATGCAGGGTGGAGGGTGGGTGGTGCAGGGTGCGGCCATTCTCAGCGCAGAGCCCCGAGGAACTTGCCAGGCTGTCTTGGCTGGGCAGGGCTGTCAGACGGGCGCGCCTGCGGCTTGGGCCCTCCAAGGAGGCTCCGTGCCGTCAGCGAGTAAGAAAGCCGCAGGCGTCATCCGACGGAGCCGAAGACGGCGGGTAAGCCGCAGCTGCGGCCAGCACATGACAGCGCCGAGATTCCGAGAGGAGCGCCGAGATTCCGAGAGGACGAGGCGGCAACCGAGGCAGAGACGAGGCCGGCCGTTCGTCGATCGTTTTCTAGCTGTTGGATGCGGTGCTGGCCAAGAAACCGGCGACGCTGCCCCACAAAAAAACTGCAGATCGACGCCAGGGAGCCCTATCTCCACAGCACACACCACAGGCGGCCTGCTGTTAGTGCACGCTGCACGTTCCGGATAGGGGGTTCTCGGTGCCACACGCCGTGCGCCACAGCGATCCAACAACACGCTTTCCCCTGAAGCGCCAACGCGCCAAGCAGCCAGACGAGCCCAGACGCTCCGGGTCTGGCGGTTTCTCGCCGAGACGCCCAATTTCGGCCTCCAGCAGCCCCCGACGCAAAAGACGTAACAGCAGACCCCGGACAACAAACAGGCCAAGAGGCACGCACGGCAGATACGCAGACGACACTTGTCCAGCCTGAGTCCTCGAAGCCACGAAGCCACGAAGCCACGATTCTTCTCCGCCCCCCCCCCCCCCCCCCTCCCTTCGCTCCGGCGGTCGACAAGCAGCATCCGGCATGTGAGCACAGCCATGCAAGGAAACACCTTCGGCTGAGCTCTGCTGTTTTCTTCGTTCCGTTCTCCGTTTCCGTTCTGTCTCTGTCGCACACTCTTGCCGACATGCCCTCGCCCAAGCCCGTGCGGACCGCGCCCATGCCCAGCAGCTCTGCCGAGCCTGCCGCCTCGGGCGGTCTGTCGTCGTCGTCGTCGTCGTCGACGCCGCCGGCACAGTCTGGGCGGCCGCGGCGGCGAAGCAGCCTGCTGAAGAGCAACGGGGGTGCGGGCGGGCGGCCGCGAACGTCGTCGACGGCCGCATCGACGGCCACAGCCATAGGAGTCTCGCCAACGAGCAGGCTGCAACCCAAAGACGACGGGAACAGCGACGGCTGGGACGATGCGTGGGGCGACGACGACCACGATAAGGATAAGGATGGCATTGACGCCGGTGGTGGTGGTGGTGGTGGCGGTGGCAGCACCGGAGGCAGCCGGCGTGGGCGCAGGGACGAGGACCAGATCCTGTTCGGGGACGACTACTACCACAACGGAGAAGGCGGCGACCTGCAGGACGACGAGGAGACGGGCCTCAGCGCGGCCGCACGGCAGCAGCGCACCGACGCCCGGCGGCACCGGACGCGGCTCGACCAGCGGCTTGTCGAGGGCGAGCAGGGCTCGGCGTTTGCCTTTGGCGACGGCCACCTCCGCGTCGGCCATGGCGGAGGTGTGGACGGCGACGACAACGTTGACGCTGACGGCGCCGGCGACGGCGACGACCCCCAGACCAGCTTCATCATCGCGGCGCTGACCCCGTCCGAGCGCAAAGAGGCCGACCACAACGTGCTGCGGCGGCTGGTGATCGACGGCACGCTGATCGGCCTGTGGTACCTGTTCTCGCTGAGCCTCTCGCTGTACAACAAGTGGATGTTTGGCAGCAACTTCCCCTTCCCGCTGTTCACCACGTCGATCCACATGCTGGTCCAGTTCCTGCTGGCGTCTCTGGTGCTGTACTTTGTCCCGTCCTTGCGGCCGGGCAGGGGCCGCACGCCCAGCAGCAGCAGCAGCACCACCACCACCACCACCACCAGGCGAGCCGCAGACGAAGACGACGGCTACAAGCCGACGCGCGACCGGTCGTCGTCGTCGGCGTCGTCCTCGTCCTCGTCTGCCGGCCGCACCGATGCGAAGATGACCAAATGGTTCTACCTGACGCGCATCGGCCCGTGCGGCGCCGCCACGGGGCTCGACATTGGCCTGGGCAATGCGTCTCTTAAGCTGATCACGCTGACCTTTTACAGTAAGTCCAGAGCAGGATAGCAGATGAACGTTTGGGGGAGCGCAGGGGGCAGGGGGGAGACTGCTTTTGTTGTCGGCGACGTTCACTGCTGACAACCTCTAGCCATGTGCAAGTCCTCGTCGCTGGCCTTTGTGCTGCTGTTTGCCTTTGCGTTCCGCCTCGAAAAGCCGACGGTGCGGCTCGTCGCCATCATTGCCACCATGACCGTCGGCGTCATCATGATGGTCGCGGGCGAGGTCGAGTTCGACACGTTTGGCTTCGTGCTGGTCATCAGCGCCGCCTTCTTCTCGGGCTTCCGCTGGGGCCTGACGCAGATGATGCTGCTGCGCAACCCGGCCACGTCCAACCCGTTCTCGAGCATCTTCTACCTCGCGCCCGTCATGTTCGTGACGCTGTTTGTGCTCGCCGTGCCCATGGAGGGCTTCCCCGCGCTGCTGCAGGGCTTCAAGGACCTCGCCGACAAGTTCGGCGCCCTGCGCGCGCCCCTGCTGGTGCTCTTCCCCGGCACCATTGCGTTCCTGATGACGGCGTCCGAGTTTGCCCTGCTGCAGCGCACGTCGGTCGTGACGCTCAGCATCGCGGGCATCTTCAAGGAGGTCGTCACCATCACGACGGCCACGCTCGTCTTCCACGACACGCTGACGCCCGTCAACTTTCTGGGCCTGGTCGTCACCATGGCGGCCATTGTCGTGTACAACTACATCAAGATCACCAAGATGCGGCAGCAGGCGCAGATTGACGTGCACATGGGCCACCAGCAGCAGCTGCTGCAGGTGCAGAACCAGGGCCAGACCCCGGATCAGCAGCACCGGAGATCCGACGACTATGCCGTTGGCTCCCCCTCTGCTCCGGCGCCGCCGGAGTCCAACGCACCTCCTCCACCACCAACACCACCACCAACTGCAGCGACATCAACAACAATAGCGTACCATCACCACGACAGCGATGCGGAAGGCGATGACGACGGGGAAGACGCCGGCCTGCTCCGGAAGCCGAACCTGCAGGATAGATAGAACATCACCGTCCACGAGGACGGATAGAACAATCTACAGACATGGCACTGTGTCAAAACGGTCTCCTCCAAACCCTTTCTTTCGTAGTCTTCCCTTGTACATCCTACACGTTTTTCGTGCAGGAGTGTTGTTGTACCAATAGAAGAGCGGCTTCACCTCCTTCGTTCATGTGCTTCGGGAGGCGCCGGAGGGACTGGGCTGTCTTTGCTGTGACGAGCGAATGCATTGATTTCTACCATTGAAGAAGAAAGCCCTTGCGCAGTTTAAAAATGTGGAGGCCGGATGTTCCACTGTCTTACAAAGAAATCTATATACAAACGCCAGTGCCTCGACGCCAACGTCTCTAGAGACAAAATAGAAGAGCACCCGGGAAAGCCAGAGGGGGGGGGGGGGAAGGGGGGGGGACGCGAAAGCAAGCACCATTTGAGGCCCCATGTCGCCTACCCCAGCAGTTTGAGGCCGTTCTTGGTCTTGGCGTGCTTGTGCACGCCCGTCGACACGGGGCCCAGCGCCGGCTCGTAGGGGTCCCGCGACTGCTTGCTGAACGCGCCGCTGCCCGCGTTCTTCTTGGCAGCAGCTGCGGGGGCGCCGCCGCCGCTGCCGCCGCCGCCCATCGGCGTGCCGAGTCCGCTGTTGCTGTCTCCTCCATGGCCGTCGCCGGTGCCGCCAGCGCCGTTGTTGCTGCCACCGCTGCCGCCATTCAGGCGGCCGCTGCCGGCGCCCCGCTTCCCCTTCTTTCCGTGGTGGTAGCTGCCGCCGCCGCCGCCGCTCTCGTCTTTGAACTCGGACACTTTGATGTCCGTCTTGCTCTTGCGCACCACGACGGGGTGGCTGCCAATGTACTTGCCGTTCATCTCCTTGGCGGCCTGGAAGAAGTCGTCGGCGTCGCTGAAGCTCACAAAGCCGTAGCCGCGCGACTTCTTGGTCCGCTTGTCGCGCTTGACCAGCGCCTTCTGCACGGACCGCCACTTGCTAAACGCCTTGAACAGCATGTCGTCCGTCACCTCGCCCGCCAGGTTGCCCACAAACAGCCGCAGGTGGCTCGGGTCCCACTCCAGCAGCGTGTCGTCCGTCCACGTCTTGCCGCCGCCGGCGCGGTACACCGTCTTGTGCCGCTCGTCCTCTTTCTTCTGCCCGTCGTCGGCGCCCCCGTCGCCGGCAGCCGCGGCGGCGGCGGCAGCATCAGCCGGAATGGGCATGCCGTCCGGCCCGTAGACCATGGCGCCCGGCGCCCCGCCCGCTGCTGCGTTCGGGCCGTAGCTGGGGCCATAGGCTTGGGCCGCACCGCCAGCCGAGGCGTCGTAGCTGCCGCTGCTGCCGCCTGCATACCCGCTCTGCCAGGACGCGTAGTTCTGGTTGCTGTGGTGCGCCTGTCGGTAGCCGCCGCCGCCGCCGCCGCCGTACTGGTTCTGCGGGTACTGCTGCTGGCCGTATTGCTGCGGCTGCTGCGGGTTCTGCGCCGGGAAGGGATTGCGGATGTGCGGCGGCGCAGATGCCGCGACGCCGGCCTGCGGGCCATACGCCTGCGGGCCATACGACTGCGGGCCGCCGGCGCTCGGGGTTCCGTACTGCGGCCCGTACTGGGGCCCGTACTGCTGCGGCCCATACGCCTGCGGCCCGTAGCTTGCAGCACCGACACCGCCTGGGGGCAGACTGGGCCCGTAGCTCGGGCCTTGTGCTTGTTGCTGCTGCCGTTGCTGGTAGGAGCCGTGCGTGTTGTAGTTGTTGACGAAGCCGCCGCGGCCGCGCCCTGCGCCAGCATAGGCACCGTCCGCGCCGCCTACGGTGGCGTACGTCCGCGAGTAGCCCAGCCGCGGCTGGTTCGTCGCAGCAGGCGCCGCTGCCGGGGCTGCAGCCGTGGCGGCTGCGGCTGCTGCGGCCGCTGGTGGTGCTGGGCCATAGTGTGTAGGGGCTGGGGTGTGGGTGTTCGCGGCTGCGGCGAGCGTCGGGGGTGCGGACGGACCGTACGCCGGGGCGGCGGCCGGGGGAGTCGCAGTGCTTGGCGCCGTCGCTGTGCTGGCCGATGCAGGCGGTGGCCGGGCCGGCAGCGACGGGTGTGGCGAGCTGACGCCTGGAGGGCCGTAGGAGGCCATGATGAATTTCGGATTGCCAAAAACGAGGAGAAGAGGTGTTGAGTCTGTCGCGAACGACGAAACGATCGTTTCGTTGAGCACGGGCACAACGTACCTTTTTGAGAGAGAGAGAGAGAGAGCGAGCGTTGGGCAATCTGCACGGGAACAGCGCGGAGCAGATGTCAAAAGAGAGTGTCCGCGCTGTGTTGTCGCGTTGCGCGTTGGGAGATGGGTTTTGCGCCGAGATGTGTCTGTTGGACCCCAGGAACGACACTTTTTTTCTTGCGCTTCGCCGCTGCACAGTGACGTTGGGCGCGGTGGCGGTGGAAAAGGCTGTGGCTGAGGCTGTGGCTGATGCAAGCCGCACGTGATGCGGCGGATGCACAATCAGATGATGCACAGATCACTTTCCCATGTGCACCACGTGCCGGGTCACGTGCCGTCAACCCCCACCTCCGCCTCCACCTCCACCCCAGCTTGAACCTCCCACCACAGACCTCAAACCGACGTCCGTCTGGTGCGCGCGGCCCCCCGGACGTCTCAGGATGCCCTCAAACAGCCCTCCGTCGCTTTCCCGTCGTGACGCATTGGGCGTGTGACCAGCCAAACATAAAACAGCCCACGTCCCACGCTTCCGCGACGCCTGCCCGGGCGTGCCCCTCACGCTGGGGGGCGCCCGGCTCGGACTCCGTGTCGTGTTGCACATTCCGTCCGCGATCGTTCTGCATCGCCCTCCTTTCAAAGCTAAGATACGACGAACAGACAACTCCGGAGCAAGATACGACGTTCGTCGACAATTGCCGCACCGCGCCCTCACGCTGGCTCGCCCAACACTAAACACTGGCGTGGGGGTGACGAGCGACTGGTGGGAGAATTGGGAAAGAACGGGGCGTGGGCGGGGCACGCAGGTGAGCGTTCGGTGCCAAGGTGGTGGGATGGCTGGCCTGGCCTTGCCTCCGTTGACTGCTCCGTTCGCGCTAGACGTGCCGCCCTGCCCCTCCAAGCCTCCCTAAACGGAGGCTACTAACGATTTTTTCAGAGCCTATTGCGCTGGGCGCTGCGAGGTTTCCGGCCCTCTGAGTGGTGAGTCCCGCCGCGCGACGGCGAGCGACTGGCGACGCTCGGCGACGAGGCGACAGCCATGCTCCGATCCTCGCTCGGATGCGTCGTAGAAGTCGAGGCAGGGGGGGGGGTAAATGGGGAAGGGAAAAAAAGAAAAATGCCTCGATTACGAAACCAAAACAAAGCGAATCCAGGAAACTCGCCTGCGACCGTCGCCGTCTTGGGAATTGCTGCCAAAGAAAGCGGACACGCACGGCCAGGGTTTCACTGCAGACGCAGGGCCGGCCAGGCGAGGAGAAGACAGGAAGACGGCGAGAATGCAGAACGCCGTGGCTCGCCTTTCTGCAGGCCGTGATGCTCTCAGTCGCCGACGCCCCAATCACGATCCTCTCTCTGCGTCGTGAGAGAGAATACGCTGAACAAGCTCGCTGGCAATGCCTCCGTCGTGCCTGCCGGTATCGTTTTCTTTATCAACGCTCGACAAATGCTTAGCAACCCGAAGCGGCAAGCAGCACCACAACGTGCCCACAAGGATGCGCCGGCGTTCCAGCGTCCCTTCCTCGCGGCTGCTTCGTTCTTTCCCGCCCAGCGTGGCTGCGGTTGCCCATCCACACACCATCGTTTCCCTGCTTCCTGCTTCCTGCTTCCTGCTTCCTGCTTCCTCCTTCCTGCCCCCCTCCCTTTAGCTCGGGTCCCCGGGCCATTTCGTCCTCAGTAAGCCCCACCACAATTACCCGCCTATGGCCTTTTCGACCATTTTCCCGTGTCCTTTTCCTTTTTTTCTTTTTCTTTTTCCGACCCCGTCACCAGACTCGTGTCTACGGAGTATCTTTCTCGGTTCTAATCATCGTCTCCCCCCCCAGCCTGGCCCAGCAAGGCCAGGCCTGCCTGTCGTCTGGGGCCTCGTTTTGCCTCTGTGTCAGTGGAAACCTGTTGCGATGAGGGGTTGCCAGAGGGTTGCTCCTGCCGCGTCGCAAGATCGTCTTCGCCCACCCCTTTGCTGCTTCCCTTTGCAGAGCATGCGTATTACTCCGTAGCTACTTCGTATTCCGGGCGTGCCTTCCCCCTCACCCATGTACGTGTCAAGAAAGCTTGTGCCTCGTCCTTCGTAGAGCTCGCCGCCCGCGCCTGCCTGCCTTGTCATTCACTTGCCTCCTGCTCAGCAGAGCGCTCCCCTTATTATTCTATTTTATTCTCGCTTTAATTTCCTCCGCCTTGTTCTCTCCTTCCTTCTTCTCCTCCCTCTCTTTCCTCTTTCTTCTTTCTCTTTCTCTCTCCTCTTTCCTCTTTTCCTTCTCCTCTCCCCCTTCCCTCCCCCTCCCTTCCTTTCTTCCTCAACCATCACCACTTTGCTTCTCGTCCCAACCAACTCCAAACCCCCAATTGCGCCTCTGCAGCCTCCTCTGCCAGAGCTCCTCGCATCCCTTTATCTTTCCTCCTCCTCTCCCAGACCACTGCTCTCAACCATGTCTGGTGCTGTGTAAGTGCCCTTCCCTCCCCTCCTCTCCTCCTCTCCTCCTCTCCTCCCCCTCGTCCTTCGCCTTCCCTCCCAAATCCCTCAGCAAGCCCATTGTCTCCATTGTCGCCACTTGTCGTCTTTTCGACCTTCGCAGCCCTCTTTTCCTCCTTTCTTCGCTGTTCTCTGCCCTGGCCCACCTGTTGCAGTTCTTCCCCCTCACTGCCACTTGTGCCTGGGAGCGCGTTGTTGGGAAAATTTACCCCACCCCCGCACCGCTGCAATCATCGCCGAAAGAGGGAATAACGGGAAAGCAAAAAATCGAAAGCAAAAAAAAAAACAGCCCCAGCGAGGGAAAACCAATCCCGCCATTGAGCTCGCGAGCTCCAGGGCAGTGGACTGCCTACACGGGCAAATCCGCGCTGTGACGCTCTGAAGCTCTGACGCTCTGACGCTCTGGCGATCTGAGGCAATTTCCCTTGCATCGTCGCACCCGTTCCCTGCGCTTCGCTGTCTGCTCCTCCCACACCTCCTCGTCCAGCCCCCCAATGGCTCCTCTCACTGATCTTATCACCCCCCTGCCGCAGAGCTCGCCTAGCTATGGTTGGCGGGGCCCTCCACACCAGCACCGCCTCTTTCATCCCATCTGCTTCTGCTTCCTCACCATCGTCTTCCTCCTCTGCACAGACAACTACGTCAGGTGCACGTCATGAACGAGACAATGCTAACAGCCCTCCTAGCGCTGATCTCGGCCTTATCGGCCTGGCCGTCATGTAAGTTGCTCTCCCCAAAACGTCTCGCAACGACGACCCCCCCCCCCCCCCCTTTCCAAAAGGGCATTACAGCTTCTACAGCTGCTCTCTTCTCGCTCTGTGGAATGACATGGCATGGTGTGGCCCGCTAACGCTCGTTCGCCGCTCGACAGGGGCCAAAACCTGATCCTCAACATGGCCGATCACGGCTTCACCATCTGCGCCTTCAACCGCACCGTCTCCAAGGTGGACCGCTTCCTCGCCAACGAGGCCAAGGGCAAGTCCATTGTCGGCGCGCACTCGACCGAGGAGTTCGTCTCCAAGCTCAAGACGCCCCGTCGCGTCATGCTCCTTGTCCAGGCCGGCAAGCCCGTCGACGACTGGATCGAGACCCTCATCCCCCTGCTGGAGAAGGGCGACATCATCATCGATGGTGGCAACTCACATTTCCCCGACTCCAACCGGAGAGCCAAGTACCTGGCGTCCAAGGGCTTCCGCTTCGTTGGCTCCGGTGTCTCCGGTGGTGAGGAGGGTGCCCGCTACGGCCCCTCTCTGATGCCCGGTGGCCAGGAGGAGGCCTGGCCCTTCATCAAGGACATCTTCCAGAGCATTGCTGCCAAGAGCGACGGCGAGCCCTGCTGCGACTGGGTCGGTGACGAGGGTGCCGGCCACTACGTCAAGATGGTCCACAACGGCATCGAGTACGGCGACATGCAGCTTATCTCTGAGGTGAGTCCCCTTCCCCCCCCTCCCCTCCCTTGTAGCTTCAGCCCCGTCTCAGCATTCTAACGCCCTCAGGCCTACGACATCATGAAGCGTGGTCTGGGTCTCTCCAACAAGGAGATTGGTGATGTCCTCACCAAGTGGAACAAGGGCGTGTTGGATTCGTTCCTGATCGAGATCACCCGCGACATCATGTACTACAACGACGACGATGGCACCGCCCTGGTTGAGAAGATTCTCGACAAGGCTGGCCAGAAGGGTACCGGCAAGTGGACTGCCATCAACGCTCTTGACCTGGGCATGCCCGTCACCCTGATTGCCGAGGCCGTGCTGGCTCGCTGCCTGTCTTCCATCAAGGACGAGCGTGTCAAGGCCTCCACCAAGCTCGAGTTTGTCGGCCGTGCCACCAAGTTCGAGGGCAACAAGGAGCAGTTCCTCGAGGATCTTGAGCAGGCCCTGTATGCCTCCAAGATCATCTCCTACGCCCAGGGCTTCATGCTGATGCAGGAGGTGAGCCTCCTCCCTAACTTGCTTACCATATCCACACAGCTTTGCCGCTTGCCGCTTTTGTACGTGTGAATGCTAATCAGCATGTCTATAGGCTGCCCGGGACTACGGCTGGAAGCTGAACAAGCCGTCCATCGCCCTCATGTGGCGCGGCGGCTGCATCATTCGCTCCGTTTTCCTGAAGGACATCACTGCCGCCTACCGCAAGGACAACGACCTCGAGAACCTGCTGTTTGACGACTTCTTCAACAAGGCCATCCACAAGGCCCAGCCCGGCTGGCGCGACGTTGTTGCCAAGTCTGCCCTGCTTGGTATCCCGACCCCGGCTTTCAGCACCGCCCTGTCCTGGTTTGATGGCTACCGCACCAAGGACCTGCCCGCCAACCTGCTGCAGGCCCAGCGCGATTACTTCGGTGCCCACACCTTCCGCATCAAGCCCGAGTTTGCTACCGCCAAGTACCCTGTCGGCCAGGACATCCACGTCAACTGGACCGGCCGCGGTGGCAACATTTCCGCCTCTACGTACCAGGCATAAGCGCTTTCAATCGCAACGGTGGAAAGACGGCCTTTGTTTGCGCCAGGGTCAGCACAGCACGGCGCCTTAACTTTGTCTACAATTAGGATAGATTGCCACCAGAAAAAAAAACATCACAACGTGGACGGGAAAACTAGAAATGCCTGGGTCAACCGACATTGCAAATACCGAGACAAAAAAAGAGATGGAAACAACCGTTCAGTTGTGGGGAGGTCTGAACGGAACGGGAGGTGCGGTTGAATCTTTGTAACCAGCTCCGAGTGTGCGCGAAACCACATGCGAAGGAAAAACAGATCTGTATCAAGCCGACGGTGGTGGTCAACAGGAGAGCAGTAATGACATGAAGAGGCACTTAGGGAAATAAACGCATTGGGATTTCACTCGTTGTTGCATCTTTGGCATGTCTTTTTTTGGAGACTGTTGGGTGCGTAGAGAACGATGTGACATGTGTGTTTTAGGCTCTATATGCGCGCGAGACAACGTCATCGTGCTACTCCAGACCTTGCTGCCCTTCTGCCTCCGTTCTGATGCCGGACTGACGTGGCTCTTTTTTGGAATGAACAAGTAGTGCAGAATAGGACGTCCTCCTCTCTGGTTTCATTCTAAACATTTGAAGGCAAAAAAAAAAGTTGGGTTAAAAATTGAATAAGCGATACCAGCGAAGGCAGGACCAAATTTGTTCGCCGAGTCGAGGAACCGTCTCCCTCCCGTTTCGCCAAATTCGCCGCACCAGTGGGGTCCCATGATCATCTAGTAAGACAAAGGCAGAAAAAAAGAAGAAGAAAAGACCATGGCGGATTTCGTCTCAGCTGACAGACCAGTGTCGTGACAGCACAGGATAAGACGAATGAAGGAAAAAAAAAATATAAAGAGAGTAAAAGGAAAAACATGAGAAAGAGCCCCCCCGCGGAGCACAATGTTTTTCTTGTTAGGCGCGCGCGTCGCCGTGCATCTCGCCGGACGACAGCCGCCGTGCGCGCTTCGCCGGCGGCGGCGACGACGAGTTGCCGTACTCGCCCTCCTCGACATCGTCGCCGCCGCCGCCGCCGCCGTTCCGGCGGCTGTTGCCGTTCCTGTTGTGGCTGCTTCGGCGAGAGCGGTCGTCGTCGTCGTCGTCGTCGTCGTCTGGGTCGGCGCTCTTCCGTTTCCGCTCGCCGCCGTTGGCGTGGCGCGTGTCGTCGGCCGCCGGCGCGCCGTCCTGGCTCGGGGGGTGGAGGTCCATGTCGTTGGCCGCGGCCTTGAGCACGGCGTCGGAGTCGCCGGGGCCCACCGCAACGGCGGCGGCCACGGCAGCCGCTGCCGCAGCGTCCGCGGATGCGGCTGTCGACGGCAGCAGCTGCGTCTGGCTCTGCGTCTGGCTCTGCGTCGCACTTTGCGTCTGCGACTGGCGGTCCAGCTCCATAGGCGTGACGTCACGGCTCGCGGCAACGTCGTCGCGATGGCTGCCGCCTGCCGTGGCAGCAGCAGCAGATGTGGCGCCGTCGGCAGACGCGCTGTCCAGGTACCGGCTGCTGTTCAGCTGCGACAGCTCGTGCGGCCGCCGCGTCGTCTCCAGCTGGAAGACCGGCGACCCATGGCCGCCGCCGCCGACGATGCGGCCGTTGCTGTTGCTGCTGCCGCCGCTGCTGCCGCTGCTGCCGCTGCCCTGCTGCTGCTTGCGCAGCGGGTTCTCCTTGTAGAAGGCGGCCATCAGGTGGGTGGCGCGCGTGATTCGCGCCTCGTCGGCCCGCACGGCCTGCCACCAGGGCTGGCCCTGCACGTCGGTCAGCTTCTCGCCGGACGCGATGCTCGCAAAGAATATGGCGGCGGACGCGAGGTCGCCGGCGTCCAGCAGCAGGGGCAGGGCGGTGAGGCCGGAGTCGTTGAGGAAGGTCCAGGCGGCCTCGCGCACGGGCTTGCAGTCGAGCTGGCCCAGCCGGCGCAGCTGGAGCCACAGGCGGTCGTAGGGGTTGGCCACCATGAGGTCAAAGGTCAGCGTCTCGAGCATGAGCTCCTCGTAGGTCAGGATGCTGTCGCGCCAGCGCCAGTACTCCTTGCTCTGCTCGTCGACGACGAGGTCCAGGTTCTTCTGGGCGACCTTGGCCACGGCAATGATGAGGGTTTTGGTCTTGAAGCAGTTCTCCTCGGTCTTGTTGGCAAGAAAGAGGGCCGTCGCAGCTATTTTCTGTCAGAAAGGGAGGTTGTGTTAGCAATTGGAAAGCTCGCATAGACGGTTCGTCGTCGGTGTCGTGACGTACATAGTGGTGGATGCCCCCCCGCTCCTCGACCATGCTCATGCGCATGTAGAAGCGGTGGAAGAAGACGGCCGCAACGTAGAGCGTCACCTGCGGCAGGGGCCGCGGCTGCACGGCAATGCCGGACTGGTAGATAAAGTTGACGCCCTTAGCACGCCGCTCGCGCTCCTCGTCTGGCGACAGGCCGTGCAGCACGCTCGGCGTGCTCACGAGCTCATCCTCGGTATAAAACCACTGGCTGGCAAAGGGGGGCTGGTTGTTGTTGTTGGCGGTGGTTGTGTTGCCGCGGCTGCTGGTGCTGCTGTTGTTGTTGTTGTTGTTGCTGTTGATATTGTTGATATTGTTGCCGCCGCGGCTGCTGGCGCTGTTGACGTTGGGCGACCGAGACCGAGGCGGCGGCTGGGATGATGCGGCCTGCGGCGGCACGTAGTGCTGCTGCGGCGGAGGCTGGGACAGGGAGTGCATGGACGGCCGTCTCTGCGGGGAGGCACTCTTTCGTGATAACGGCCGGTGCGGCGGCGACGTCCGGTAGGAGTGTGTGGGTGGCGAGGGGACGGCCGGGGGCACGTCGCGGCGGCGTGTCGAGGTGGGGGACTGGGACTGGGACTGGGGCTGGGGCTGGGACGGACGGTCGCCGTTGGACGTCGCCGCTGCCGCCGGTTGTGGCCCTGGTATTGATGGTGCCGGGACGCCGGGTGCCGAGGGGAGGGCCGGAGGCTGGTAGCCCTCGCGGGCGGGTCGATACCGGTCGAGACTGGCCATGGCGGCGGATGAGAGCGCCTGCAAGGCGCCGGGAGGAGGAGAGGAGGACGGGCGACGCGAATGGCAGCAGGCTCGTGGCAAGAGGCAGAGAGGGCACCGGATGCCGTCTGTGGGAGGACAAGACACCTGTCGACGGAGGCGCGGGAGCGAAGCGATGGCGGGCCGGGAAGAAACGAAGCCGCTGCAGCTGGCATCACGATCGCGCTGCACGACGCAAAAGCGGACGAGGCGGCCTGTGGCGCCCCCTGCAGTGGGCTTGACGATCACGTGTTCCCGCCCGGTGGCGTCTGGGGGAAGCGCGTGCAAACGGAAGGAGCCAGTCGTGCACGGACCACGCGCAGCCGCGCCTGGGCGGCCCTTTCTCGCAAACTTGGGCGGCGGGCGCCGTTGCCTTTTTCGAGCTTTTGGATGTTTTCGTCGTGTGGCAGCGCAACAACCAACATCTCGCTCCCCTCTCTCCCTCTCTCCCTCTCTCCCTCTCTCCCTCCCTCTCTCCCTCTCTCCCTCTCCCCGCCCGCCGCGTCTCCCTCTGTCGCACCGGAGCGCACTGCAGGGTTTCTTTGTTCTCGCTGCTCCCGTCCGAGCTCGCCGTGTCGCTCTTCCCTACAAAGGGGCGCCGGGCTGTCGTCCACCAAGCGCCACGACGACGAGACACCGACTCTCGGCGGCGCACACCTGCTGAACCGCCCGACTCTGCGCCTCTGCGTCCTCTGCGCCATCTCCTCTGTCGTGCGTCTCGCTCGCCTCTCGTTACCCGTCCTCGCGACCGCCTCCTTGCGCCATCGCACCGGCCACCGCTCTCTCTCTTCGTCTCTCCCCCGTCGACGCCAGCGTTGCGCGTTCGCAGTCGACGACGGCGTCGTCCTACCAGCACACGACTCACGAGCGTACGACGAGTACACGGTCCGCATACCCGGTTCGTTCCTGGCGGTGGCACGCATCGACGCAAAGTTGCGGACGCAGTGCGGCGCATCGGCCTTGGGACTGCGAGCCGTTGTTCTTTTCGTCTTTTCTTCTTTTCGTCTTTTCCTCTTTTCTTGACAGCATCCTTTCTTTCCTCCTCCCCCTCTCCACCATGTTCTTCCTTCACAACCTCGAGCGGCGCGTGACGCTGCATCCGTCCTACTTTGGCCGCAACATGCACGAGCTGGTGACGACCAAGCTGCTCAAGGACGTCGAGGGCACATGCGCCGGCAACTACTACATAATATCCATCATGGACACCTTTGACATCTCGGCGGGCAAGATCCTGCCGGGCAACGGCCTGGCCGAGTTCACCGTCGGCTACCGCGCCGTCGTTTGGCGGCCGTTCAAGGGCGAAACGGTATGCAGGAAGCTGGCCGGCCCGCCCCGGGTCCCTTGTTTTTTGGGGCTTCATCTTTTGTGAGACCAACAATCGAGCACAGCGCAAGACGATGGCTAACAAGAAATCTCTCTCTCTCTCTCTCTCCCCTTCTTCCGCGGCTCAAGGTTGATGCCGTCGTCTACTCTGTCAACCCCCACGGTTTCTTTGCGCAGGCGGGTCCTCTGCGCTTGTTCGTGTCGTCACATGTATGATGCACCCTTCTTCCTGGCTCGTAGGGCAGCAGGCATGGACGGGGGAAGAGTTTGCTGGTGTTAACGCCCCTTCAGATGATTCCTAGCCAGATCAAGTACGACGCGAACGCCACGCCACCACAGTTCACGGACAACGAGGACTACCGGATCGAGCCCGGCACGCACATCCGCGTCAAGATCATGGGCACGCGGAGCGAAGTCGGTGAGATGTGGGCCATTGGCACAATCAACGAGGACTATCTCGGGTACGCTCTCTCTCTTGCGCTGTTGCCTGTCGTGTATCTCGCAAAAGTCTTTGACCGTCTGTGCTAATACGGCCGCTTTGCTTCTGCGCGCAGTCCGCTGGGACCTTGAGCGAAAACGGCAGCTCTTCTCTGCCCGCGGACGACTCTGGAAATAATGGGTCGCTGTGGACATCTGCTCGAGACATATGTTGTCGACCAACACGCACGGCATGGCTCGGGCAAGCAGAGGCGGCAGGGGGCAGGGATAGGGGGACGGGGGGAGGGGGGCTCACCCCAGCGCATCACATCGTGTGTGTGTGTGTGTGTGGAAGTGTCTTGTGTGTTTCGACACGAGCGAGATTATGAACAGTGCGGCAGTCTACCGCCATTCAGGCGTGGGCGTCTGGCCTGTCCCCCGAGAAAAGTTTGTTGTGCTGAGCATGGGGGGTGGGGAGATGCATTCTCAAGTCAGGCTCGCTGTGATTTACCTGCTTTTCTCCTCCTCCTCCTCCTTCACGCCCCCGTGTCTTCTGACTGATCTATCAAATAGTTGAGTGCTCTCTACAAAAGAGAAAAGATATGAAAATGACCAAGCCTTATCTGCGCAGACCCTGGTGAAGCCCTAGGGCTCTCATCCGACGATCTTTTTTTTTATCTGCTCCCAACAGTCTGTTGGTTTTGCCTCGTTGAAGCCACATGATTTCCACGTTTATGCTCCCGTTCCCTCCTTGACCTCTACGGCCTTTGACTAAGGCCACCTGGCTGCCGGTTGGAAGATGTTGTGCGAAGAAAAATTGTCAGCCGGAACGTTGTTTTTGGTTGTTCTTGTTGATTTTGATTTTGCTTCTGCCTCTTTTTGCGTGTGTTCATGCTTCCTCACCTCTCTTGCTACTCACTTTCCCCCTTCTCTTACTACAGATCTTTCTCTTCACAAGCCCACGTCCCAGTAACAGGATCAACATCAGCAGTTGGTGGAAACAGTCATCCAGAGGCTGCAGACAGCAGACAGTTCGTATCTCCAACCCCCGAGCCCGCCGGTGTTCACGATGGTGCGCAGAGAAGGCGACCGCAGCCCGTACACCGGCCAACGCACGACCTACGAGCCGATGCCGGGCTTTTTCAATGCGCCAAGCTTCACCAGCAGCAGCAGCAGCACTACCGGCGTCCCGGCTTCTCACACCGCCCACGCGGCGGCGGCCGCAGACGGCCCGAACCTGCCGCCGTCGCCGGCCGTCGCCCGGCTTCTCAACGAGCTCAGACATCTGCCCAACCTGGGCTCGCCGCAGGCGAACCTCTACATCCTCGCAGCGGCCGGCCGCCTGTCCCGCGCCGCGGCTCGTGTGGTGGCGGGCCACGTCGAGCTGTCGCCCAGGGCCCCTCCTCCTCCTCAGTCGGTCGGGGCAGCACCAGCATCCAGCTCCGCACTCGGCCAAGGGCAGTCCTCGTCCTCCGCGCCGATGGCGCACCGGCTTGAGTGGGTGCCGCTGCCGCAGCCCGTGCCGCCAATGCCCGCAACCCCCCGGCTGGCGCACAAACCCCTTCCGCCCATCGGCAATCCGTCCCGCGGCGGGGCCATGGGCCAGCTGTCTCCCCCGCTGACGCCGCAGCCGCCACCGCCGCCGCGGCTCCCGGTACCTCTCAGCTCTGCCCCGGCGCCGCGGTCGCGGCAGATCGTGCGCCAGGCCGACGGGGCCGACGGGGCCGACGGGGCCGATGGCGGCAGCCACGAGGGCGGCGGCGGCGGCGGCGGTGGTCACCGCAACCAGATCCTGCACGACGGCTGGTACCAGACGGCGTACCGCGACATGCACCAGAACGCGTTCGACGGCTGGTACATGAACGTGTACGACGCGTACCACGAGAACATCTTCCCCGGCTGGTACCAGTGCGCCTACGAGGCCGGCTTCCAGTGCATCTTCGACTTTGGCTACCTCAACGTGTACTACGGCCGGCCGAGGCGCGCGGGCCGGCAAGCACCGGGGGCGCACCAGGCGGCGGCGGCGGCAGCGGCGGCAGCGGCGCCTGCGATCCTACTCGACACGCCGCCGGTCCTCGACGCGCCGCCGTTCGTCTACCCACTGCCGGCGGCCGCAGCCGCGCCACCTGCCGTCAACCCTCAGCAGCAGTGGCAGAGCTGGCCGCCGCTGCCGGCCGGTGGTTTTTTCCAGGCCGGCTTCTTCCATGCCGGTGCCGCCTTCCAGGCCGTCCCTGCTGGCGGGCCTCCTGGCGGCGGGTGGGAGGCGCCGGACGAGGCAAGCAACGCGCGTCAGCCGCGGAGGCGCTTCTTTGTGCCGGCTTCTCAGGCCGGTGCCTTTGCAGCTGGTCCATCCCAGGCTGGCCCGTCCCAGGCTGGCCCATCTCAGGCCGACCCTACCCAAAACGGCTTGACCGTCTTCCACGGTGGCTTTTTATAAGACGGCCGCTCGCGGTTCTCATCTCCGCGGCGAAGCGGCACAGCATCAGCGTAGTCGTCCAGCGAGACAGTCCATTTAACGATACCCCCCCCTCTGCCTGTTCCTGATTTGGCCTGTCTGTTTAGAAACCAGTTTAGTGTTGAATTTGATACAATTGTACTCCCCCAGACGGTGTGAACGTGAAGAGGACAAGAGACAAGAAACCGTCGACCTTGGCCGGTGCAGCTCGCCCTCGTTCGGCATCGGCCGTCTGTCCCGCGCACCGGCATCTCTCGACGGTGCCGCGTCGCCTCCCCGGGCTCCGTCGGCGGCCATCCTGGTCAGACGACACGGTGAATGGGACAGCGGAAGACAAAAGGGACGATGCGGACAGGCCTGCACACAGCCAGCCACGGTGATGCACCATCTTGACCGACATGGCATTCGGCTCTACCGGCTTCCTCGTGCAAGCCGGACCGGTGTCGTGGTCACGGGTTCCTGTTCCGTGTACAGCGCGCGCTGCCTCTCTCCGCCTGGTGCGTCGTTTTGCTGCATGGACTTCGAGCCTGCCGGTCATGGCAGTCTCGAGTTTGCGTTGTAGTTTCGGGTACCACGGTCCCCGATAGGCCTTTTCCCGGTTCCTGGCACCCGAAGGCGCCCTGCGCCCCTGGGCTCCCTTGCTGCAAAAGGGACTCCGCAGCGTCTCGGAAGACAGGGAAAGGACCAAGATCAAGCCCGCCGTGCCCCCGCGTACGGCCGGAGATGGTGAGGCAAGGGAGAACAGTGGCGGGGACTTTTTATATACCCTGCAAGAACGGGGCCGATCCTCACAAGTACGATCCATGTATACGGAGTACGATATATGCAGATGCAATTCACGAAGAAAACCAGCAAAGGAGCAGAGGAGCAGCGGCTCCGTTCGAAGACGAGGCTGTGTCTCTTTTTTCTGTCTTTTGTATCTCCCTCGTGGACAGCTGCCCACCGTCCATTCTCTCCCTTTCTCTCTTCTTCTCACCCCCCTCTCCACGTACGATACATATTGAGACAAGAGTTTCCCCCCCTCTCCAGCACAAAAGCACTTGCTTGGCCGCTCGATGCAGCTCCGAGACCGCAGCGTCGATCGCGAAAATCATTGATCGGCGAGGTACATCTATGTACATATCTACATGCAGTCCCCGACTAATACACGGTGGTCCCCCCCCCTCCTCTTCTTCGTCTTTTCCCCGAGACATTGCGAATCCTGCCGGTACGCGCACGCCAGACAGTCCACAGCACAGGGTCCAGCTGTCTCGGCCCCCCTTGTGCTTTTATTAGGTCGACTTTGTGGTCTTCTTTTTCTTATTCTGTTTCTTTCTTTGGCCCACGGCGGTGCCGCCCGGGAAGCTCCTTCGTCACTGGGGCCCAGCCGGAGGGCGGGCCATGGAATGCCAGCGTCTGTTTCCAGCGTCTGTTTCCAGCGTCTGTTTCCAGCTGTATTTGCCTCTGCCGTCTTTGCCAATAGTCTCGAAACTAAGTCGCCCTTTTCACGACGCCTTGCATGAAAAGCTAGGACGAAAAAAGACAGACGAGCAAGAAAAAAGAAAGCGAGACAAGGCGAGAGAGAGGAGCGAGGAGCGAGGGCGCGCAGAGCACACAGTCGCTCCTTGCTGTGGCGGATTACTACGAGTCGGGAGCATTAGTATCGTTCTCTTTTTTTCTTCTTTTCTTTTCGTTTTGGTCCCGTCATGATAAAAGAGGCAGGAAGTGGCAATAAGATGTGCAGAACGATGGCATCTTTTTCTCTTTTTCCCCTCCGTCTCATACGATGTGCAGCTCCGCCGCTCCACAGCTGAATCTGAAGTGCTCGTACGTCGTAACTCACATATCGTATGCTCTGGAAATAAAAATACATACGACCACTAGCTCTTTTCTTGTTCTCCTCCACTGCTTTTGAAACCGTTGCAACTCTAGATGACTCTAAAAGGTCGGCCATGTTTGACCCAGTGAAGAAGAGGAGAGGGGGCGGGTCGAAAAGAAAGGAAGAAGGAGAAAAAAGAGAAGAGAGAAATAGAACAGTAAAAACGAGTCGAAAAAAAGAGAGCTATGCTTATTTTCTTCTTTTTTTCCCCTGGGACTCAACCAAGGACCAGCTCGACCGCCCGTTCAGTTTCCCATGATACGGCAAATACGAGGTACGCAAGCAAACATGTATCTTATCTTACCTGTACAACACATTCCCTCTCTCTCTCTCTCTCTCTCTTATTCTCAGCTGCCTCTTGTTGTATGCAAGAGGGGTGGGATGGTAGAAAGGGGGCGGATCAGGCGACCTCAGCTTTGCACAGCCGGCCCCATATTGGCATTTTTCGATAGTTGCTGGGATTTCCCGTATTCCTCGTGAGCTTGGGCCTCTTCCCTCTGCGTCTTTTCTTTTTCTTCTTATTCTTTTTTTGGTGCTTCCCCTTTCGTTCTTTTTTTTTTGTCGCGACTGAGCTTCAAAATCTGAACACTGTAGTCTTTCCCCTTCTCCCCCCTCCCTCTTATAGCCACCCCTGCGGATATCACATTCGTGCTCTGCGTCGCAGCAGACCCTTTGACGTTTTTTTTTTCTTTTTGTTTCAGCACTGGTCCGTTTTATTTCTACCCACGGACTTGGAAGCCGTGTGCGCAACCCCCCCCCCCCCTTCCGGATCATATTATTGAACAGGGGATTGGTCTGGACCGCTGCGCGTTCTGGCTCACCGCAAAATGTCGCTCCCCATGCGGCGTCCTCCGTATTATGCATGCACGATACTACGCCGCACACCGCACCCCGTCCATGCTGGTAGAAAGTCGCCTGGCGAGAGCCGTTCTCTCCCCTCTCGCCCCCCTCCTCTCCTCGCTACTGCTCCCTATTTTGGATGCCCTTACGGGCCAGATCGTCTGATATATCCAAAATAGACGACATGGCACACGGACGCACTTACGGCGCTATCGTACTTGCAAGATACTTTGCACCTGCATTAGTGTGGTTCCTGCAGCAAGCATCTGAAGTTTTTTTGTTCTATTTTCCAGCGTGGCTTAACCGTGTTTGGGTTGTAGGCTGTGTCTCTCGTCCATGCAAGGGGGGATGCGTCTACGGAGTATTTTCACATCGCGACGGGGCAGAACGTCGTGTGCGATGGTGGGAAAAAACAGAGAAGAGAGCGAGAAAGACAGAGAGGGGAGGGGGGCCAAAAGCGCCACCAATACGTCGTACGCAAACTTGTCTCCTCCTGTCGGCCTTTCTCTCCCCTCCCCTGCTGGTACCTGTCTCAGCTGCCCCTGCGGTGACTACGCTGTGACTGCATGGTGCGGTGGACGGGGTTTTTTTTAACTTTATATTCTACTCTTGAGTCTTAACACAGCACAAACCCGTAGTGTTTGAGCGCCCCCGGGCTCGGTGAGCTTGGATTGGGTTTTGGCCCAAGGTCATATTTCGTTTCTTACTATTGATCCTGCAAAGTTGTATTTCTCTTCTTCTCTACCGTCTCGAACCGCGTTTCCACTTCTGTTTTCTCCTCTTTGGGGGGCACCGGTTATGTATTCCCCCCTATTGTCCTGCAGCCGCCAGGGCGGCAAGACCGTGGTCAGGCGCCGCCAGGGTTATTGGTCAATAATATGACCATCTATAAACGCGGCAACACACAACGCGGCGAGCGAAGCAGAATGGAAGAAGAAAAAGAGAAAGGAAACCGACCCGAAATATAGCACTCGTAAGCTTATTACCTCAGATCCCGACAGACAGAACCTGCTAGCTACGGAGAAAGCCAAAGCGCAATATACAAAACTGGTTGTTGTATCAATTTTGGGACTGTCCAAGAGTCTAAGAGCGTTAAATAGAAGGCTGGCAAAACAAGGAGGACGTTGGATGGGAATAAAACGAGAGTAGTGAAGAGGTAAGAATCAAAGAACGAAGAAAAAAAAGAAGAAAAAAGAAACAGCGATTATCAACGTGGTGAGAAACAAATGTGCAAAAAGTCCGAAATAATGCATCGCTTGCTTTGATATTTGATATATGGGGACAGAAGGAGAGATGGAAAGAAAAAAAAGGAATAAGAGGCACTAAGAGATGGTATGCTTGCAAAGACGGGAATAGAGAAGACAAGAGAGAAAGGAAGAGAATAGAGAGAGGGGGCGGGGCGAGGGAGGGAAGAGAGAGAGAGAGGATAAAATAGCAATCCAAGACAAGTAAAGAGTGGGAATAATATGCTTTGCAATGGCCGTCCAAAAAAAAAAAAGTGAAACAGGAACAACAAGCAGAACAGGACAGAAAAAGAAAAGAGACACCAATCAAACCAAAAATGGTGAAGAAGAAAGGAAAAAGGAAAGGAAGGGAAAAAAACAAACAACGCCGCAGCCCGGAATTAGGATCGCCGCACGCGGTTCCAAAACCTCTTCATCACGCCCTTTTCTTGGTCTGCTTCCCAGTGGTCGATCCCCGCAAAGATGTTCTCAATGCTTGCCGTGGCTGTGCCGCTGCCCGCCGCACCGTCGTCCCTCGGGGTGTGGTGCTCCTGCTGGCTCGTGGACGAGGACTTGCGCCCCCCAAGCGACAGCTGCGCCTGGTGGCCGTGGTGGTTCTGGTTCTGGCCCTGCACTTGGTATTGCTGCTGCTGCCACCCGTAGATCTGGTCCTCGCCCGCCCGCAGGTCCAGCCGTGTCAGGGTCATTCGCAGCGTCATCTCGCGCGACGTCGCGGGTGCCTGCGCATACGTGTCGGATGGCCGATGGCCTGGTAGCGGCTCGGTCGAGATGCGGTACGGGCGGAAGACCGATGACTTGCCGCCCCCGCTGCCAATGGCACCGCCACCTTGTGCAGCAGAAGCAGCCTCTGGCACAAGGTGCGGTGTCTTGGGTGACTCGGGGTCGGGAACCGATGCCTGGTCGCTGTCTAGCTTGTCGTCGTCGTCGTCATCGTCGTCATCGTTGTCGGCGAGGAACGTCCGCAACGCATCAGACCTGTCCGACTGCGAGCCCTTTTGCCGCTTGGGGGCCATCGCCGAAGACGAAGAAAATGCAGATCGAGAAGTCGCCAAGGTGGACGAGCCGAGCGGGGGCGACCCGACGGCCGAGAGAACCTCGGTCGAGGGAAACCCAAACTCAATGGCCTCGTCAAACTTCTGGGGCGATGCCAGGTAGACCCGCAGCTTCAGGCGGGCCTCTGGGTCCTGGTAATGGGCTGCGCCGGGGTCAATGGTCGAGATGGACTCATGGGCCGTGTGGTGCTTGGGCGTGATGAGGGACAGGGTACGTGACTTGCGTCGTATGTGCGGGATGGCGGTGACAGAGGTCGAGGCCGAGGAGGTGGTATGAGACAGCAGGCTCGGAAAGGGAATGCTCCCTCCGCCGACGCCCATGCTGCTTGGCGAGGTGGCAGTCATGATGGAAGCGTCATCGTTGGTGACGGGGCGGCTGCTGCTGCTGCCACCGCCGGCAAAAGTGGGCGACTGTAGTGACGGGCGGCCGAAAGGCTTTTTTGTGATGGAGAGGCGCCGGCGGAAGGACGGACGACGCTCCTTGGTAGGCGATGGCAACTGCTCGCGGAGGTTGGAATGGTAGTCGTCGAGGAACAGGCGCAGGTCGAGGTCGTCCTCGTCCTCGAGCCAGCGGAAGCTGTCGTAGAAGGACTCGGGCACGCCGCTGATCCGCTTGGCGGCTGCCGATGTGCCGAGCGCGAGGCCCAGGGCATCCCGGCGCGAGTGCCGGGGCTCGCTGTGCGCAGTCTCCATGCTGAGGCGAAACGACGCTGTGGTGGGCGAGTCCACGGTGATGTCGGGGGTGGTGAAGAGGCGGTGGGTGGCGCTCGAACGGCGGCCTATCCTGTAGATGGCCTCGTCTGCGGCGTCGAGAATGACGCTGGCGCGGAGCTGTCCGGCGAGCAGCACCTGCTCCTCTCGCGTAAAGTCCCGCTTCTTGATCTTGTCGGGGAGGTTGGCGTAGAAGAGCGTGTCGGCAACAGAAGCTTCAACGGGTGAAGGAGGCTCCCAAAACGGCCGTTTCCGCAGACGGGTGGTGATGTTGTCCGAGGCAAGACGGTCCTGTCGTGTCCGGCGGCGGTGGACGTTCAGCGACGAGACGGCGTCGTAGTGTTGATATATGCCGTCGACCACGAAGCCAGAGCCCTGGGCAAACCGGAGGCGCTCGAGAGTCGAGAAATACTGGCGGAGAAGGGAATGAGTCTTGGGGCTTCTAGTTTTGTTTATGTTTACTTGAAAACATGACTGGGAAGGACGAAGTTCCACAAAGCTGAACTACACAGGCAAGCAAGACACAAAAGGGGAGCAGAAGGAAGGGAGAAAAGAAGAAGGAACTAAAAGCAAGAAGCAAAACGAGTCGCGGAGTCGGGGTCGGGGGAACAAGAATGAAGAGAGAGGAAGGGTGGACGAACTCGAATAAGACGACCAAAATATGCAGGCGGAAAAAGAAAAGGAAGAATCCCCGGAATGGAGCACTGGAGCCAACCACCTTAGTGGGCGGGACGATGACGGAGTGGGAGGATATGTAAAAAGGGAAAAAAGGGAGCGGAGAGGGAGGGCATGGAGGGGTGGGCAGAGAGACGTTTAGTGAGAACAGGGAGGCGAGATAAAGCTAATATACGGCCAGGGCGAGGAAGCTGGTTCTTTCTCTTTGTTGGCCGGGTGGGAAATGGGGGGGGGGGTTCGTGGGAGAGGGCGGGCGTATGATGAGAAGGAGGAGGAGACGAGAAGACGAGAAACGAGAAACGAGAAAACACAGGAGGGGTGGAGGGAGGAGGCGAGAGGAGAAGATTCAACGGCCAATGCACTCCGTATCTGCTAGGATGTTTGAGCAGACATGCATGAGAGGTGCATGAGCGAATGGCACCGCTTCCACTGGCTCCAGTCTCGTCGGTCGTGGGTGTGTGTGGGCGGCCTGCTAACGGCGGTGCGGAGGGCCTGGCGCAGGCATACCTGCAGGGTGCAGGATATCTGGTCGGCAGGAGGAGGTGCAGGCGAGGTGGTAGCAGAAGGGGTACGGAGTACTCCGTAGTGGTTTGGGTGACGCAGGAACAGAGATGGCAGGAAGTGCGTGCGCGAGTGCGTGCGCGAGAGGGTGCGTGATGCTTCCGGTCATTGGCTCGTCTTACATTGCAAAAGGAAAATGCGAGGCACAACAACAATGGCGGAGGGGGGAGGGAGGGAGAATGTGCGGGAATATGAAAATATGCGTCTTTTACAAATGCAGACGAGGAAAACAAACAATGATATGATATATGACAGAAAAGACCAAAGAGAGGGGGGCGGTGGGGGGTGCTGTGCCTCTCGCGAGGCATCCGACAATAAAAGATGGAGTGCGAGACGCCGAGAGAGACGAGCATGAAGATCGAAAGAGGAAGAGGGCAATAGAAGTGCGAGGGCAATACGACGCGGTGGGGAGAGAGAGACCAAAGAGAGAGACAGGAAGGAAAAGTGGAGTGGAGACAATAGGGGCAGAAGCAAAAAGGGGCAAGGTCGAAAAAGCAGGAGCAGCAACGGCGCACTGGCACAACTGGCAGCAAGATGGACCAGAGCATGCAAACCTGTTGGGTCTAAGGCTCGGGGGGGGGGTGAGGGGGGAGACCCTGCATGGGTCCCAAGCGAGGAGGGAAAAGGGATAGGGCAAAAGGGGAAATCCGCCATGTAACCTGCGAGAACTGGCCAAGTTGATGATCGCCGGGAATGCAGGCATCTCACCGCTTGGACAAGTCTTGCTGCTTTCTTGCTTTTGGGGGGGTTTCGGTTTCGTCTTCTTTCTCATTCTGCTCTTGGACCGGCGCCACTGGCAACGACTGCAGCGCGAGGGTGAGGGTGAGGATTTCCGGCTGCACGCGGTGGAGGAGCTTGGGGACAGCCCCAAGCGGGATGGCATGATGGCGAGATTGCCCGGGAGGGTGTCCGTGCGACACGTGGATGCTTGGGAAAGGATGCTTCGACGCTTCGATACTTGTCGATGACAGCGGCTGGGAGGGAGGGGCGAACGAAGCCGCTCGACGGCGCCCGCTGCCAGCGCACTGCAGCCACCGTCCAAGAAGGGCAATTGTCCAGCTTATCTCATGCAGGCTGCGTGCGCCGTTAGGGCTGCCGTGCCGGCGTCTTTGCCGCGTTGCCCGTTCATGCACTTGCAGACCAGGGAAAGACGAAAGCCTCAGAGAACCCAGCAGACTGCAGACAGCACTTACCGTCCATTTTCGTCTTCTGGTTTGTCTGTTCCTGGGCCTGGCCTTGCGGCGGTTGGCCGTTGTGCCTGACGGGGGGTCCCCATTGGGTCGAGCCGCCGCCCGCTTGCCGCTCGGCTAGAGGAAATGGGGGAAAGGGCGATGTGATGAGGGTGTGGTGTGGCCTGGCCGTTGGCCAACCAATTGGCCCAGCCAGAACGGCCAGAAGCTGCTGGTATGTGATGGGGTTGCGTGCCAGCATGCACTTGCAGCGCATGAGGAATGGGGCCGAGGGGGGAATAAGGGAAGCTGGGCGGCGCGGCGGAAACATGCTTCTCTTTTCCTTCTTCCGGCCGTGTCTGACGCATTGCAACCGCATTCTCGACCTCGGGTGTTCGCCATCGGATGGTTCTTCCTCTCCACGGTCTTCGTCTTCCTTTTGCTTGTGTTGTTCCAGCACTTGCCTGTCATTGCTCTTGCTTCGGTTCCTTTTCACATGTCAAATCTCACATACCTTGCGTTGGATAGCCACGGGAAGGACCTCGAACTCTTCACGCGTCAACGGCCGTGGTGCGGTCCCGAAATGCGAGCTTCGGCGCCCGCTGCTGCTGTGGCTGCTCCGACAACTGCGTCCGTTGCTGAAGCCGGCGCGCATCCCGCCTCCACCCCCAATGTTGCTGCTGCCGTGTTCCGTGGCTAGCTCGTGGTGGCCGCTGCCGTTGTGCTGCCAGTGGCGCGAGATGCGTGCAAAGGGGTTGAACAGGGGACTCGGGGATCGTGTGCGTGCGGCTTCAGCGCTCTTTGGGCTCCGCGCGGAGGCCGGTCGCCAATGGCTTCGGCTGCTCTGGTTGCTGTGATTGCTGTGATTGCTGTTGCTGCTGTGGCTGTTCCGAGCCGTCGTGCCGTCAAAGCTGGCGCGGAGGAAGTTGTCGTTGGGGGTTGATGTCGTCGTACGCACTCCGGCTGCAGTCATGCTGCTGTGGTGCCCGCGGGCACAGCTGCCACGGATGGTAAGCGACGGAAGAGAGCCTGTCGAGGAGGAGGCCGGGCGGGAAAGCGACGAGGGGCCGTGGGCTGCTAGAGGACAAAAGGAGGCAAAGGGATGCGTCGGCAAGCCAGTAGCCGAGGCCGTGAGGGGGGGAGACGAGGGTGGCGGGGCTGGAGAGGAGGGCAAAGGTGCATTGATGGGGGAGGGCTCAGTTGGAAGGAGACGTGATGAGGGCGAGGAGGGAAAGGAGGGAGGGGGAGACAGCAAGAAGGCACCGTCTGCGATCTGCCAAGAAATGAAAGAAGCTGGCGAAACCGGAGAAACAGGGTGAACATTAGAGGAAGAGGAGGAGGAAGAGGAAGAGGAGGAAGAGGAGAGAAAAGAACGCCCAGAAGTGTCAACACCACCACTCCCGCGGGCAGGACGAGCAAAAGAAGCAGGAGATGACGCCCTGGTCACTTTGATCACCTCGGTCGCGACGCCAGGCCCAGGCGGGCCTACCGACCCAGAAAACCCGCCAGGATCCCCGTCCTGCACCCCGGCCAAGTTGACGGCGCCTGCTGTTGTAATATTCACAGACGTGGAGATCCTCGTAGTAGCGCCGCTACCACCACTACCACCACGTCCCTGACTGCCGCGGCCGCTGCTCGTGACAGCAAGCCGCAATGGCACAGGGCGAGTCGCAGCTCGGCAGGATGAACAGCCTGTATGTGAAAGGGTGCTCGTGCCCGTGCTCGTACCATCATAGGATGAGGCCGTGCTCCGGGCCATGGGCGGCATTAATATCGCAGCATCGTCTCGATGCCTACCTGTACTTGTATGCGCGCGCGCAGCACGACAAGAGCCGCCGTCCCAGCCGTGCTGGGGGTTGTTGGGCTGCGTCTCCTGCATCGAGCGTGCTTTTCTCCGCTCTTCGCTCTGTGCTCGTCTCGCTGCCCCCTCTTGTGTCCGCCAACCCTCTTCTTCTTCACCCCAGTCGTCTTTCGCTCCTATTCGTCCTGGCCGCCCCGGTCTCTTGTCAGATGGGGCGGGACAAGCCCCGGCGGCAACGGACTAGACCAGGGTAGCGAGTGGTAAGATGTGGGTGTTTTGCCTGCGTGTAATACGACGTACGAGTAATATCACACACGTCGTATTGGCAGGTGTCGTTTTGCTGGGTCTGTCGTTTCTCCTTTGTCTGGTCGTCTGGTCGTCTGGTCGTCTCTCTTTTGCTTTTCTGCCTTTGTGAACAGGGGTAAGTGGCTGGCTTTCTTTCTTTCTCTTGGGGCACTTTTTCGGTGGGACTGGACAGGGTAGACGGCAAAAAGAGGCAAAAATGCTCTCGCGAGGAATGAGAGAGAGCCAAAAATCGCCAACGGGTAAGGATGCTTGGGGGGGGGGACACGATGCTGTGTGAGAGGAGGAGAAAACAGGAGAAGAGGAAGAAGAGACGATCAGGAGACAGGAGAAGACGAGAGGACGAGAAGACGAGAGCCAATGCCGGACGGACCTGCCATTTTGTGATCTCTCAGTTCCTGAGAGCCGTTCCCTCCTTCCTGCCCGGCTCGTCGTACACGTTTCTTCTTACATTACACGGACGGCGGAGAGAAGCTGCGATGGGCTCCAGGCCTCAATTGGAAACGAGGGAGGCAGGAGCGAGGCAGCACAGAACAAGGTGCCTCCGCATATCACTATCGCTGCTGCCGTTTCCGCTTCCGCGTCCGCTGTCGCAGCCAGGACGACGCCAGGACGACGCAGGACGACGGCGGCAGGGAGGAGCAGACGACGGGGCCTGTTCCTTCCTCCTCTGCGGCACGTAGAGGCCTTGGCCATCGAGCAACAAACGTACGGCAAGAGCGCGTGCTGCGCTCCTTCCCGCTACGCTTTTTCGTCCTTTCTGTTTAAACACGGCCCGGCGTGGTTTCTCCCGATGCACGTAATACGACATGATGTGGGACAGCAGAAGAACCGAGACGGCCTGGGAGCAATGCGGCGGCGATGCGTGGGCGCCGCCCGTTGGCCAGCAACGCCTTGTCCGCCGTACGTGTACACCGGGCAGCGACACGAGGCTTTGGCGGATGGGGCGCTTTTGTGTCGTGCATGTAGGGAACGGAACGTCAAAGAAATCAGGAAAATCAAGAATAAATGAAGCAAATCCTGCTGGGAATCATCACCAGACTGAGACACGACGCTCGGAAATTAAGCCCTGTGCCGAGAAACAAACGTGTCTGCCGATTCGTCAGGATTAGAGACAGGCAGGCCTGGAACAAAGAGTTGAAAGACAACAGACGGGGCGTGAAGGGTGCGACATTCTGGGGACAGGGCTGGACACGGTTGAGTGGTCGAGAGGCTGAGAAGCCAAGAGGAGGACACCGCTGCGAGAGCTGCGTGTGGTTGGGGGACGGCTCTGCTACGAAAGAGTCTCCGCCGTGCGGCGGCTGCTCCGAGATACGTTGGAGAGGAGGCGAGAAGACGAGAAGACGAGCGACGAGAAGAGAGAAGACGAGAGACGAGAGAAGCCGAACAAGGTCATCATGATGCAACCTCTCTGCCTGGCAGAAACGAAAAGACGAGCACCCCTGTCTGGCCCATCCCAAGACCCCTGCTGCCTGCTGATTCGCCTCCCTTTGCTGCTTGCCGGGCTGCTTGCTTAATCTATTTTAGCACCGCGACATGGCTTCCCGGCCCAGAACATGAAACGACGTCTCTGGCTGTTTGTGCATACGAATAATACGGCCTGCCGCATCGGTACGGCGTGTCTGCACGGAGTCTTGTATTGCACGTCGTATCGAATCAGCATGGCGACGTGCATACGACGTCAAGGCTGTGCGTCGGCTGTGCGTGCGAGATGTTGCACCGATGTCTGCGGCCTATGCCAGGATCTACATGAATACGGGGGCAGCGGCGACGAGCTCACGGCGGCGGCGACAAAGGGACAGACAGGCAGAGATGGCCTGGCCATATCACGGAGCAAGCCCCAGGCCGTTGCACAGACTTCCCTCCACCTCCCCTTTTCCCTCTTCGCTCTCCCCTTTTCCTGCTACGATCGGCGGGCGTCTGATTCGCCTCGAGATTGACTGTCGATCTCTTTCCCTGTGTCCTATCCCTCTCCTTTCCTTTTTCGGCTGTTTCCCCTCCCGACCGTTTGATGAAGAGAAGGGGAGAAAATAAAAAGAGGAAAACCCACTCCACTGCAAGACTCCACCTCATCTACCGGGGGGGGGGGGGGGGGGGGTTACTCTACATTGGCAGAAGCGAAGACTCTGCACTTCCGGATAGCTGGCCAGGGGTGGATGAACAACTTCCAGACTCCTCGCCCCAGGAAATGCGGTGTGCAAAAGCACGTCTACTTGTGCGCTGGACTGAGAACTCCGTCCAGACGCCGGAGGCCGTTTCTCTTACGCATACGAGTACGGCGTAGGGAGGACGTCGCACCTGTACTCTGCTTGCTTCGTCGTCACCGCCCACAGGTGCCACGTCCGTCGACCTCACCGCCACACGCGAGCACGAACGCGTTCCTGGGCTCGCAAATCGTCTTCGTTGTCCGTGGTCTGCAAGTTGCTCCGTCTTGCTGACATCATGTCATGTCTGTTGACATACACGCCCGTATGCGTACATAGACTGCCAGTATGCACACCGTATCCACGCAACCTCTTGTTCTGGACGCTTCTGTCCATGCGACGCTGCCATTCCATGGAAGCAGAGGTCGCAGCTGGGACGGGGCCTGCGGTGTTGCGGTATCTTACGACGGTGCCACAGTACGACGGCGTGACGGTATTCAACACGAACAACAACAACAATAACAACTGCGGCTGCTGCCACCGCACTGCTGCTGCAAGATACCGTTGCAGCGTGTTTAATGCCGCGTGGCTCTCTGCTGGTCCCGGGTCTTCTGTAGTATCGTAAGATGCCGCGGCACGGCGTGGGAGGCCAGATGCCACGACGGGCCCTGATGGTAGACGAGTCAGTACGCGTCGAGAGCGCGGGTTGCAGTCGAGCACAACACTCACACTCACACACACTCACACACACACAAAGGCTGCCTCTCCCGTTCGACACAAGTACAAGATGGAAACGGCCGCTGCCCAAACGCAGCGGAAAGGGGGCCTGCATGGAGAGCGGCTGGACCTGGTGAGCCTGCTGGAGCTGTCGACCCGTTCGAAGCCGGCGATGCTTTGCTTTGGACTGCCGCACAATGCCAATTTCTCTTTGCGATTGCAATGTTCGAGTTCCACTAGAAAAGGCACGCCAGAGTTTCATGTGGTTCCCACTCTTCTTCTTCATCTTTGCCGTCTCTGTCGTCTCTATCTTCTCTGCCTTCTCTGTCTTCTTCGACTTCTTCGTCAAAGCTTCCAAACAAGGGTGCCCTGGCCAACCCCGGTGGCTCCCCTTCTCCCCATAAAACCCGCCACTGGCCGACGGTGATGCATCCTATTTGGGTAGTGCGATACGGGGAGCGAAGGCAAAGTGTACAAAAATAGAAGGGAAGAGATGAGAAGACAGAGATGGAGAGGAGGGGGGGGGGCTCGGCCGAGCCTGCTCACTGCTTGCAAATCGGTGCCGGGATGTCATTCATCAATGACGACAAGAAGTCTTCTGCTTTCGTCGGGACATTGCCATCGTTCCACGTCCGTTCTCTTTTCTCTTTTCTGCTTTCTCTTTTCCGTCCCCCCCTCTCTGATACTACCCATTCCTGCAACATGTTGTCCTTTTTACTAGGCAGGCAAAACACAACAGACATAGATTCTTCAAGTGGCAGTCTTTTTTGTACTCAGTCATGTCCTGGACTCCCGTCCTTTCTCCCACCTTCCGGGTTTCATCTCTCGTAATTCATTCTGTGCTCTCGGAGGCTTCGTCGTCTCTTCGTTCCCTTTGCAACACGTACACGCCGCGCGTCGGGTGTGTACACCACGACGACCTTTTTTCTCCCGTAAGCCCCATTTTCTTCTGTCTCCCCCCCCCCCCTCCTAGACCATGGCACCCGGAACCGCCTCCACCGGGTCGTAGTACTCGTACACCTTGTTCTCCTTGCCGCGGCCCGTGACGGCCGGCGCCACAAAGCGCGACACGCCCGTGGCGCGGTCGTACGACAGGTGCGAGCAGGCCAGGCGCTTGCCGCCGCCGCCGGGCAGGTCGACGACGAACTGCGGCATCATGAAGCCGGCAATGGAGCCGCGGATCGCCGCCTCGAGGTCGAGGATGGTCTGCAGGGGCGTGCGCAGGTGCTCGACCTTTTCGACCATGTCACACTGGTAAACATAATACTACCGGGGGTGCGATGGTCAGTGGGTGGGAAGAAAGAGAGGACGGAGGACGAGGAGGCGGACGAGGAGCTCACCGGATAGATGTTGTTGTCCGCCAGCGTCCGGATCAGCGTCGACATGGTGGCCACGTCGTCGTTGACGCCGCGCATCAGCACGGTCTGGTTGCGCACGGTGACGCCGGCGTCCCAGAGGCGGCGCGCCGCCGCCTGCGTGACCCACGAGAACTCGCGCGGGTGGTTGAAGTGCGTGTGCAGCGCCATGGCCTTGCCGGCGGCGCGCGCGGCGTCGGCGACGGACACGAGCGCGTCGAACCAGCCGTCGCCGTCGCGGCGCCCGCTGAGGATGCGCGCCGGCGCCACGGCCAGGCCCTTGGACGCAAAGCGGAACCGCCGGATGTTGGGCATGGCCACCAGCCGCTGGCCGATGTACGCCAGCTGCTCGGGCTGCAGGTAGTAGGCGTCGCCGCCCGACACCACAATGTCGTGCAGCCCGGGCTGCGCCGCCACGTACGCCAGCGCCTCCTCCCAGCGCCGCTTGGTCGGCTTGAGCGACGCCTTCTTGACCGACTCGGTGTTGGCGCCCACCGCGTACGAGCGCGTGCAGAACATGCAGTACGTCGGGCAGACCGAGGTGGCTGGCGAGAGATGTTAGGATGGGGGGGAGGGAGAGCGAGAGGGAGAGGGAGAGGGGAAAGGGAACCCACGCAGAAACAAGGCCTTGTCCGTGTACCGGTGCACCAGGCCGCTCACCGGCGAGTCGGCCGACTCGTGCAGCGAGTCCAGCGTCAGCTTCGGGTGGTCCGGCAGCATGCGCGACTTGACCGGCACAAACTGCCGGAACACGGGGTCCGCGCGCGGGTTCGCCCAGTCGATGCGGCTGAGGATGTACGGCGTCATGCGCGTCGACATGGTCGCCGCCTTGATGCCGGCCAGCACGTCAGCCACCAGCTCGTCGCGCGTCTGGGTCGTGTCGTCGTCGAACGGCACCTGGTCGGGCAGCACGGATTGCAGGAAGGCGGCCAGCCTGTTCTCGCCTTGGACCGTATGTTTGATCTGAAGGACAGAAGGTGAGAAGGTAGATGAGAGAAGAGAGGACAAAAGAGACGACGACGACGACGAAACATACCCCCCAGGCATAGTTGAGAAAGTCGTCGGCAGAGACGTCCTTCCACACCGGCACCTTGCGCCAGAACTCGTCCCGGGGTGGAGCAGGAGAGGGAACCGGAGACGGCATCGGATCAGGAGCAGAATAGGCATCGACGGCGACAGCCTCTTGGGCAGCAGCCATGGGAGCCATGCGCGGGACGGTCGTCGTCGTCATGCGGCGGGACACGCTGGCGAGGCGGGCCGGGACAGCGGCCATGGCCCGGGCGGCGAGAGTGCGCCGTGTGGCGAGAGAATACATCTTGGCAGTGTCGAATGGCTGTCAGTGGGTGGAAGGAGAGAGCAGGGCAGAAGAAGCGAAGAGTGAAGAGCTGCAGCAAAGAGAAACAAAAGAAAAGCCTCTCGCGGGGTGAAGGTTCCGGCCGGCTTGCTCAAAGGAGAAGGATGAAGGAGGGTGAAGGAGAGAGGAGGAGAGAGGAAAGAGAAGAGAAGAGAGAAGAGAGGGGGGAGGGGAAGAAGAAGAGGGAAAGGGAAGAGGCGGAGGCCTGGCCCTAGATACTTATATGCCACGGCCAGACCTTTCCCTCTCTCTCTCTCTCTCTGGCAGACAGGCTGGCAGGCAGAGGCACTGGCATATGGCTTGCTCTCGTGTCACGTTAACAGAGGAAAAGGGCCGTATGGACACCGACGACTTGCTCTTGTTCTGTCTAGGCAGGTCTTGGGACACCATTTTCTTATTTGTTTTGTTTACTGTTGCTGCTGGGGCGGTCTACGGGGGGGGGTGATGGGGGGAGGACGAGGGCAGGAGAAGCTACGAGGAGGAGAATCCGAGGAGAATCTGAGGAGAATCTGAGAAGGAACTGAGGAGGGGGGAAAGGGGTTGGGGAAAAGAAAGGACGTTGGGGGTTAAGAATTATCAGGAGAACTCGAGCAGAAGAGAGAGGAGGAGAGGAAAAGAGAGGAAGCAGTGAGCATGACAAGAGAGGGACACGAGGGGAGAGGGGATGGAGACAGAAACAGACAGCGGAAATGTCAAAGAAAAGACGCGCTGGCGGAAGGACGGCACCTGGTTTCTTTTCTTTTTCCTCTTTCTCCTTTTGCGCATGTCGAGTTTTGCGCGGGAGACAGGGAGACAGAGAGACGCTCGCCGTCTTCGTGAGACCAGAACGGCTTGCCGACGCCCGTCTGCACCCTGGCAACGCCACCAGACGACGCACTTCAGGGGGCGCGTTGACAGCCGTTCAACGGACACCTCGACGAGGGTCTTGTCGAGGGTCTCAACGAGGGCCTCGATTTTTCTAATCTTGCATAGTTGTTGCATGACTTCCTGCATAACTACCTGCAAGCTACATGGCGCTCGTGCATGCTTCCTGCACGTCCAGCGGATATAAGTGTTTTGTGTGTCGTGATTTGTTGGGGAGGAGGGGCTGTGTGGCGTTTTTCTTTTCTTCTGTTTTGTTCCTTTCCTTCATCTTTTCCTTTCTTTTCTTTTTCCAACGAACACCCCCCATGCAAGTACTCTAAGCGAGGTTGGGGCGAAATAGGAGGGAGAGGGGGGGGACGAAGAAAAGTAGAAAAGAAACGAAGAGAAAAAAAGAAGAATAGAAGAATAGAAGAATAGAAGAATAGAAGAATAGAAGCATAGAAGCAGAGAGGCAGAAAAGCAAAGAAGCAAAAAATAGAAGTATAGAAGCAAAGTAGAATAGAGGAATAGAATAAGAAAAGAAGGGAAGAAAGAAAAAAGAAAAAAAGAAGAAAGAAAAAAAGAAAAAAAGAAAAAAAAAAAGAAAAAAAAACGGTCGCCCTCCATTCTCGCCTCATCCTCTCCCGCCCCTGGCTGTTGGTCACTTGGCGGTCAACGGCCAGCCTTGCCCCCCTCTATCATCGCCCCCCTTGCTCCAACAGCCCGGGAGGGACGGCCGCCGCAGAAGCCGCCACGTCTGACGACATGCGATGCAGGAGCACAAAGAACAGAACCAACAGACACGACTGCAGTGCAGAGCACAGGGAACGGGGAAGGCCCAAAAGGGCAGGTGGTTTTGCCAGATGCTGGGGAGGCATGAGGAGGTGTGTTGACTTGGTGTTGCCGTGAAGCGGACGTGAGGGCATTCCCGCTCTTCTTCGCTCGAACAGACGCTCGAGACACCCGCGATTCTCGACGCCAACCAACAAAACAGTCTCTTGCTGCAGCTTGCGTGCTCCTTCGCGCCGGCGTCGTTATCATGCCCGACCAACAGCGAAGAATGGAATAGAGAAAATAGAATAGAGAAGATAGAAAATAGAAAATAAAATGGCCACCCAGGCGGAGAGAACCACGGGACGATCAACAACGGACAGCAGGGCAAGCAGCAGCAGCAGCAGCAGCAGCAGCAACAGCAACAGCTGCATGTGTTCGCCGGAAAAGGACAGTCAAGCGAGATGCAGGCGGGGATGCCTCGAGAACGAGACGGCAAGACGTGTCGAGAGAGGGCGGTGCGGTTGAAGACGATGCAGACGGCCAGATAGAGGGAGAAAACGACGACGACAAGACGTCCAAGACGACGGCCGGAGCGCAGAGGCGTGTCTGTCTCGTCCGGGGCGAGTCTGTACAAGTAGGGCCGTCGTTCCAGGGGCAAAATGAAAAGACAGATGCGGTCTGTGAAGCTGGCTGGGCTGCGCAGGCGATGTGTTTCTGCTCTTGGACTCTCTGTGTTCCGCATCGCCAGAGGCACGACTCGACAGGACAAGGCACCGGCGTGCTCTCTATTTTTTGCCCCTTTCTTTTTCCCTTTCTCTCTTCTTCTTCTCTCCTCCTCACCATGCTGGGGCTGGGACGCCCTCAGGGGGACGCTGGCCAAGAGTGAGTTTTGTTTTGTTCTTCTCTCTTCCTCCTCTTCTTTCTCTTTTTCTTTCTTTCCTTTTCTCCTGTTCACTTTCTTCGTCTTCTCACAACTTTGTCCCCCCCCCCAGTCTCCCAGTCGACAGTACCGTCAACGCATCTCATACAGATACCCCTCCACCGCGCCCTCCCGCCACCCCCCTGGTCGTCTCGGCTGCCAGCCAACCAGGACGAGGTCAGCCAGCCTCCATAGAGCTCACAGAAACCGAGTGCGCCAACCCGCGGCCACCGGATGTGCCTCGCGGCGATGATCGCCCCACTGCCTCGCCCTTGGCCTGTCCCTGTACAAGTTGCGCCCCCGTCTCCGTCTCTTCCTCTCCGTGGCTCGTGGCTGCTGGCGCCCTGTGCCTGACCATGCCCACCTACGGCATCATGTCTGCCTGGGGGCTCTTCCAGGTCTACTGGGAGGCTCACCAGCTGGCGGGCAGTCGAGAGGGGTCGTCTCCGTCGTCGTCGTCGTCTATCGCCTGGATTGGCTCGCTGTTTGGCTTTCTCAGCTGCCTCTTTGGCCTCGCCAGCGGCCTCTTCCTCGACGGGGGGCTGCACGACGACGACGACGACGACGACGACGACGACGACGCCGACGACGACGCTGGCCACCACCCCCGTCCCCCCACCCTCCTCCGTAGACCCCCCCTGTTCGCCGTTCTCGCCACCACCTGCGCCGTGTACTGGGCGTCCTTCTTGGCGCTGGCCTGGTGCACTACCTACGCCCAGCTCATGGCCTGCTTTGTCACTGCCGGCATCAGCTCCGCCGTGCCTACAACGGCCGCCTTTGTCGTGGTCGACCGGTGCTTCGGGGGCGAGGAGGCAGCGAGCCCTCCCACCAGTACGCGTACTGCCAGTACCACCACCGCGGTCGCGGCCACGGCCACGGCCACCCCTGCCCCTGCCCCCGTCAGCCCCCTCTCCTCCCACAAACCCCTTGCTGTCGGCCTCGTCTCGACGGGTGCGCCTCTGGGCGGCCTGCTTGCGTCGCTAGCGATGCGGGCGCTGTTCGCGCGGCATACCTGGCGCGTCGCCATGCTGTGGCTGTCGTCGACGATCGGCCTGCTCGTGCTGGTGGGCTGTGTGCTGGTGGCCGGGGGGGAGGAGAGACGCAGCAGACAGACAAGGCAGCACAGGCAGTACAGGCACACCCCTGCTGGCCCTCTGCCGCACCGCCAAGAGGACCCCGGCTGTGCAGATGGCAGTGGTCGACCGGGCGCGGAGGCCGCGGGGGAGAACGAGCAGTCTCGCGACGTTTATCAACACCCCCAGCACCCTCGACACCCTCGACACCCTCGACACCCTCGACACCCTCAACGCCCTCAACGGCCAACCAGGGCGCCCGCGGCATGGCGGGACCTGAGCCATTTTACAGACCGTGGCTTTGTGCTGTTCACGGCGTGTGTCTTCGGTTAGTGTTTTCTTTTCTTTTCTTTTTTGCCTCCTTTCACCCCCTTTACACCCTCGCGTATGGCCACACCCCCCCCTCCCCCCTCCTTTTTTTCTATCTCCCCAGTCTCATCACATTGCAGTTTGTACTGCAGCATATTGCACATCCAGTCTTGCCCCGTTGCCTCTCTCTCTCTCTCTCTCGTCTCTCTTTCTCTCCTTCTTTTCTCCCCTCTCCCTCTCACCGTTTCGCTTTATCTCTCCCCCCCATCCCCTTTTGCTGATCGTCCCCCCTTCTCTCTGCCGCTCTCGGACTCGCCGAAGCTGGTCGTCTTCGGTCGAACACGCTCTTCGCCGTCTTTCTTGAACCTCTTGCCGCCTCCCCTTACTCTCTCCCTTTCCAGTCTTTGAATTTGTCCTCTACACGCAATGGGGCTCACTGCCCTTCTTTGCCGCCCTGACCGGCCTGGGCGATGTCTTTTACCTCCAGACAACCTATAACATGTACGTTCCCCCCCCCCCCCCAAAATGTCTTCCTTCTCCTTTGACCCCTAACCCTCCCAGCGGCGCCATCCCCGGACGGACCATCCCCTCGTGGCTGGCTGCCCGCTGGGGCCCTTTCAGCGTCACCCTGGCCATGACGGCCGCGACGATTCTGACCGTCTTTGCTGTGTGGGTGCCCTTTGGGGGCCGCAGTGCCGCTGCCCTGTACGTGGTGGCTTTTCTGATGGGCATGGGAACAGGCTCGTTTGTGCCCTTGTCAGGTGGGATGTCTCTCTCTTTCTCTCTTTCTCTCTTTCCCCCTCTCTCCCCCCCTCTTCTTCTCTTCTGTTTTTCATCCCTTCTAGCTGACAGCAGTCCCCCACCCCCTTCCAGCCACTTGCCTCAGTCATCTCTGCAATGGGAGGGGCTACGGAAAATGGTTGGGATCGTGCTATACCGTCGTCGGCTTTGCGTATGTACATGTATCGTTCCATATCCTTGCGTGCTGCACCTCTTCCGCCCCCTCCAAATAAACAAGAGGGGGTGGGGTGGGGTGGACATGGTATAGCCCCTGTCCATACGACATACGACGAATGCAGTGAACGGCTGACTTGTTCTCTCTTCTCCTTCTCCTCCCCCACCCACCCCCTTCTCTTCCCCCGTCAACAGCTCCCTCGTTGGCAACCCCGTCAACCAGGCCCTCCTCACGTCCACCGGCCCTCGCTTCAGCGTCGCCTTCCAGGGCATCCTGCTCATCGTTGCCTTTGTCTGCTGCGCCGTCGTCCGGCGGGACCACATCAGGCATGCCCATGCAGCAAGACGTGTGCCCTCCCCCTCGAGCAGCTGACCGGCGTGCTTCGCTTCGCTTCACCAACGAGGAGAGGAGATCGGCAAGCGAGCACCCTGCAGAGAAGAATCAAGAGAGAGAGAGAGAGAGGGAGGCAGAGACGGAACCAGATTGCAAAGATAGGCGCGCCGAACCAGTCGGGGCCCTTCCATGGTTCGGCTTTCCTCCGGGCGGGGCGTGCCGCTAGCCAGAAGGAGGAGGGGGGGAGACGACGACGAGAGGACGAGAGGGCGAGAGTACGAGAGCATACAGCGGTTGCTTTCTTTTTCTTTGTTGGTGGCTCAGATATAGCTTCTTTGGCCTCACTCGCCTGCATGGCAAGCGTGCATACAAGCCAGCCATCATGCAGGCTGTGAGGAACGGTGGTGGGGACTTTGCTTCTTCTTCTTTCTTTTTTCTTTTTCTTTTTCTTCTTCTTCTTCTTCTTCTTTTTTCTTTTCTCGTGCTTGTCTGTTCCTTCCCCTCCTCCCCTCTCTCACTTATTCTTCTCTCTCTCTCTCTCTCTTTTTCCACTTGCTTTCGGCCTCTAGGGCAAGGCTGGACTACACTAGGGACAGCAACAAAAAGTCACAGACAAGCGGAGGAGTATATGAGAAAACAAAGAATGATTGATGCCAAGGGGACACGACTAGCTACACCGGCCCAAGCACCATCCCACCACCTTCTTTTTCATAAAACAGGAGAGACAAAAAAGGAGGCACGACGCCTGAGGCCACCCCCCCCCTCGTCCTTGATGCCCGATGCATCGCAATGTGATGTGATGAGATTGTGTGTCCTGCTCATTGGTCAGGGCTGGGAGAGGGGGGCGAGGGGGGCGTAAAGTGCACATCTTTTTTCACCAGGGAGGGAGGAACTGGCGGCGAGAAAGAGACCTTTGTAGAGAACATCGCCTCCGCTTTGCTTTTCTTTTCATGTTTCTTGGCACAGTTCCTCGCTTTTTTGTATTTTTATTTTCATTTTATTTTGGTTTTTTCTCACCGCAAATTGCCTGTGTGCAAACCGACATGCGCAGGATGGTTAGCAGAGCGAGAGAAAAAAACAAGGGGGGGGGGCAGAGACAGCTGAACCAGGTCGCACTCCTCAATGCTACTCTGCCTCCGATCTGCACGAGCGTGGGAAACGAAGATGCCATCTGTTTCTGTTCCAAGATTCACAGAACCAAACACCAGGGGGGGTCGCTTTTCGCCTACCCCTTCACGGGGGGGCGTTGTCCGTCGCTCGAGGAGTTCAGACTCGAACGGCTGGGTGCTCGTAGACATGTGTTTTCCCTACTCTGCTATGTGTTTCCTTTATACTATCTTTCGTTTTTGCCTGCTGCTGTGTATAGTTTCTTGGGGGGGGAGGGGGGGGAGAGGGAGCAGTGTTCCCTCCGACATACGAGGTAGACGACAAAGAAGAAGCAGAGAACGCAGAGTAAAAAGGGCCCCCAGGAACGAGATTGTTGTAGATGTTGAGCACAGACCGTGACAAAAGAAAAAAAACAAATGGAAAAGTAGAAACCCGGGATAAATACAAACACAAAACCAGTCTCTGGCAACTCCCGGCACGTAATTAGCACAGTCACTGCAGCGCACAGCCGCCCCGGGCCACCCTGCCACGACGACCACCTCCGCCGCCGCCGCCGCCGCCGCCGCCGCCGCCTACTACACCTCCTCGTCGCTGTCCTCGCCCAGCAGCTCGCCCTCGTCGTCGTCGACAATCGCGTAGTCGCCCCGTCCCCGCGCAAAGCTGTCGCGCGTTGTGAACCGCCGCGAGCCGCCGAACCCGCCAAACCCGCCGAACCGGCCGCTGCCGCCTCCGCCGGCACCCGTCCAGCGCCCGGCCGCACCCGCCACCGTCCGCCACAGCGCCGTCGCCAGCAGCGGCAGCGTGCTCACCACCGCCACGACGCCCGCCGCCGCCATCACCGGGTACTTGATGTACGCCGCGTCGCTGTCGATCGTGAACCGCGACGTGCCGCCCTCGCCCAGCCGGATCGCCCCGAACTTGCCCGTCCAGTTGCGGTACACGTACCACGCCACCGCCGCCGCCGCGCCCACCGACACCACGACGATGACAAACACGGCCAGCCCGCCCAGCCCGCGGTGCCGGTCCTTGAACTCGTCCTCGTGGTCCTTGCACGCCTGCGGCGTCGACAGCTTGTCGAACTCGTCGCCGCCCTGGCACGTCGTCAGCGGGATGCGCCGGAACCCCGTCGGCGGGTAGTAGTCGACGGCATCCGGGTGGTCCGTGCACCACTGTTCTTTGGACAGCGGCTCCAGGCCGGGCACGAGGGAGCACTGCCCGTGGTTGTCGAGTTGGAAGTTGTAGTCACTGGGGTAGCATGAGTTAGCAGGGGAGAGAGAAGGGAGTAAGGGAAAAGGGGAAAAGGAAATGGGAAAGGGGAAAAAGATAAAAAGGAAGGGGGGGGGGGGGGGAGAAGCGAGAGACACCCACCATTCATAGTCTCGCCGCGAGCAGGTGCAGTTCTCCGTGTTGTACAGGTGCTGGATCTTGAAGCCGTTGTAGCACGTCCGGTCCGTCTTCTTGCGCAGGTACTGCGACACGTGCCCGAACAGGCACTGCGACGTGGGCATCAGCGGGTGCGTGGGCGACCACAGGTAGTAGTCCGACTTGGCCGCGTCCTTGTCGTCGTGCACGCACGGCCGGTCCGTCAGTCCGGAAAAGTCCACGTTGATGGTGAACACGTGGCTGCCGCTGCCCGTGGACCGGCACCACAGCAGGTAGTTGCGCGACGCCCCCGACCGCAGCGTCGTAATGTCCAGCACCTCCACCTCCTCGTCGCTGAACGCGTGCTCGCTCCAGGTCGCGCCCTCGTCCGCCGTGTACGACAGCGTCTTGGTCCGCGCGTGCCGCGGCACCAGCACCACAATCGACCCCTGGTCGCCAAACTGCCACGTCCACGCCCCCTTCTTGACGTTGCGCCACGTGATGCCCGCGTCCGTCGTCATGAACGTGTCGGCCGACGCGATGTCGCCCAGGCTCGCCCCCACGTTGCCCACGCCAAACATCAGGCCCACGGCCCCCGACGACGAGAACGTCTTGCGGTGGTCCTCGCGCTCCGTGTACCCGTGGATGTGCAGCGCGCACTTCTCGTCGCCGCCCGCGCTCGCGCCTCGGCTCGGCTTGCACCCGTACGCCTTGCCGTCCACGTCCTTGGCCGGCGGCGGCAGGAACGCCCACTCGGCGCCGTCGTTGTGGCTGATCTTGGTCTGCAGGATCTTCTTGCTGCTGGCGCCCGCCTTGGCGTCGCTGCTTCCACCACGGTTCGCCACCACGTTGACAACGACGACGCCCTCGAGGCCCAGGATCTTCTCAAAGTCCACAAAGTACCGGTTGTCGCAGTTGACGCCCGCAATGCTCATCACGTACGACGTGCCGTTGGAGTTGCTCTTGATGATCGTGCCGTAGCGCTGGTCCTTGCTCGTCTCCGTCGCCACAAACAGGTTGACGGCGTGTGTCGAGCTGTCCAGCACCGTGTACTCGTGCTGGTTCGGCACCTCCACGTTGGCCGGGAACTGCGCCTCCGCGTACGTCTCGCCGTCCAGCGACGCCAGCGCCCGCAGGCTCTTCTTCTCCGTGTCCTCCGCCGCCACCACAATGAACTCGGCCATCGTCGCAAAGCCCTTGGCGTTCTCCTCGTGCACCACCTTGTTCTCAAACCAGTCGACGCTGGACACGAGCTGCAGCGGGTTGCTGCTGTCATCGTCGCGGCTGCTGCTCTCCTCGCGCGCGCGCGCCAGGCACAGCACCTCCTCCGGCTTGCGGAACTTGTACGCGCTCGACCCGATAAACTCGCAGCGCTCGACGTAGCGCAGCAGCGTCTGCCAGTTGTCGCCGCGGTCGCGCGAGAACGACGCCTCGACGTAGCACGCGCCCGTGCGCTCGCACTTCTTGCCAATCCAGATCAGCCAGTCCTTCTTGTCCGGGTGGAACACCAGCGGGGCGCGCTCGTCGGCAACATCCGGCGGGTACGGCGCCTCAAACTCGTGCCACTGCTGCCCGTGGTCGACCGTGTAGATGACGCGCGTCTTGGCCGTCACAAAGAAGACCACCTCCTTGAAGAACTCGTGCGGGATGATCGCCCACACCGCGACGTCGTCAAACACCGCCGGCCGCGTCCACGTTTTGCCGTGGTCGTCCGTCACATAGATGGGGCCGCCGTCGCCCAGCGTGCGGTCAATCGGCCGCATGATGATCGCCTCGTTGTTCGTCGTCGCCGCGCTCGAGTCGCCGCGCTCCAGGTAGTGCTTCTCAAAGTCGCTGTATGCCCCGAGCTTGAAGTCAAACGGCGTGTTCACAATCTTGCCCGACGCCGGCGCGCTCGGCGGGCTGACGGCCTCTGAGCACTTGCGCTCCACGGGGTCGTCCTTTTGCGCGCCGCTCGTGCGCCGGCACGTGTTGCCGGGGATCAGGCGCCAGCCGGAGGAGCCCATGAAGACGTCATCGGGCTTGGCGTTGCTGCCGCAGGCGCCCTCGGGCGGCACCACGGGCCCCGCCTGCACGCACTGGTCGCGGTTGTCGTTGCGGCGGAAGTTGTAGTCGCACTCAAAGTCAAGGTCGGTGCAGTCGCAGTCCGTGGTCTGGACGACGGGGTCCTTGAAGTCCTGCTTGAGGAAGCACTCGGCGTCCTTCTTGCGGCGGTTGTACTTTTGCTTGTGGCCCATCAGGCAGGTCGGTTCGCCCTTGTCGTCGACGCGCGCCCACCAGTCCTCCAGGTCGCTCGGCTTGCAGGTGGCCTCGTGCAGGCCCTCAAAGTCGATGGCGACGACGTGCCAGCGGTCACGCGACTCGCCGACGAGGATAAACTTGAGGCTCGTTGAGTCCTGCGTCGTGGTCAGGATGTAGGGCCGCACCTGCAAGCCGTCGGGCAGCTTGACGACGCGCCAGGTCTGGCCGTGGTCCAGCGAGTAGGTCAGCTCGTCGACGTCGGCGGCGTCGCGCACGGCCAGCAGGATGGAGCCTTGGTCGCCGAACTCGTACTTGTGCGGGCCCTTGGGGCCCTCGGTCCACGTGACGCCGGCGTCGTCGGAGACGTACAGGCTGCCGTCCTTGTAGTAGCCGAGGTAGTCGCCCGTGTTGCCATTGGCCATGACGAGGCCGGGGGCCGGGCTCGAGAAGACGCGGCCGACATTGTTCAGGTCGGTGACGGAGTGCAGGTGCAGGCGGTCCTTGCCGCCGACGGTGACGGGCGCAAAGGTGCGGCCGTCGTCAAAGGTGATCTCGCTGACAATCTTCTTCGCGACGCGGTTGTCGTTGACGGCCTCGCCGTTCTCGACGCGGTTGACGAGGAAGATGCCCTGGATGCCGGTGATCTTCTCAAAGTCGACGTGGCCCCGCTGGTTGCGGTTGGTGTAGTCAATGTTCTGGGTGAAGAAGGTGCCGTTGGAGTTGCTCGTGAAGAGCACGCCGGTCGGGTCGGAGGGCCGCGTGTTCATGACGTCGATCTGGATGCTGTAGTTGGTGCTCTCGAGCACGGTGTAGGCCTCCTGGTTGATGCGGTGGCTGGCTGGGAAGACGGCGCGGTGCCAGCGGAGGGTGTCGTCGGTGACAAAGAGGCCCATCTCGTCGGTGTTGAGCGACGTCGTGGCCACCAGCAGGTACTTCTTCACGGCGGCCACGTTGACGATGCCCTGCACGGGGCGGCCGGTGTCGAGGTTGGGCTCAAACTCCTGGATGGCGCCGCCGGCCGTGACGGCGCTGAAGAAGTTGTCGGACAAGAGCAGGCGCTGGTCCTGCTTGAAGGGCGAGAGGGTGTCGCGCACGATGCAGAGGACGCGGCTGGCGTCGAGGTCGGCGGCACCGGTGGTGAACAGGTCGGACGACTTGGCCCACCAGCAGCCGGCGGTGTTGCCGCGCAGGTACTTGGCGTCGCTGCGGAAGCCGTCGGTGGTGTACATGGCCACCTCGCTGAAGGAGGCGATGTCGTAGTCCATGCCGTTGAAGATGATGCGGTCGGGGTCGCCGGCGTGGAAGGTGAGAACCTCGTACTGGAACATGCTCGTCTCGGCGTCGGTCAGGAACGGCTGCCAGGTCTCGCCGCGGTCCTCGGTGCGGTAGTGGGAGATGCCCTCGGTCAGCACGTAGGCGCGCTCCGGGTGGAACTGGTGCATGACCAGGCGCGCAGCCTCGTGGGAGGGGATGGCCGCGACCTTGTCCCAGTGCACGCCGGCGTCGGCGGACCGGTAGATGATGCCCTCGACATAGTCGTGGAACAGGATGACGTCCGAGTCCTCAAAGTAGCTGAGGTCGGCGGGCTGGTAGAGGAACTCGCTGACCCGGATGTCGGGAGTGTCTTTGGCGACGGCAGCGGCAGCGGCGGGGACGACGGCGACGGATGCAGCCCACAGAGGCGCAGCCAAGGCGGCCGCCGTCCGCAACGCGGTGCAGACCCTCATGGTCGGAGTAGAGAGATGTGTGTCATAGGCCGGGGGGGAAGGGGAGAAGAGGGGGGAGGGGAGGGAGGGCCCAGGGAGGGGGGTGGCCCGAAGGTCGACGAGGCGAAAATGCGGGAATTGCCTTTGGAGAGAGCTCGAAGGGGGGCGTTACGGGGGGGCGATCGCGGTCGAAAAGCACCAGGAAGTGCTGGCCGATTCTGAGACAGGCCAAGGAGAGGCCGGAAGACGGATGGGGAGGGGAATCGGCGACGGAATTCGGATGCGAAAGCTGGGGGGGTGTCGATGGTGACGATTTGGGATTTTGGCGTCGATGCGCAAAAAGGGGGGGGACAGGAAGGGAAGACAGCAAGGTCAGAATGAACAAGTTCGCCGGACTAAGGAATGATCGAATCGAAGAAAAGGTCGCGAAGCTTGGAAACGAAACACGTCTTGTCCCGGGGGCGATGCAGGTCAGGGGGGGGGCGCGGGACGAGAGAGAGAGAGAGAAGAAAGTAAAGACACGAAAATGCAACTAACGAGGCAGAGCGTTGAAGCAGCTGCGTAACACTACGTGTGCAGTTCTGAACTGGAAGGCAGTTAGTTGGGCATGAGTAGCGCGTTCCACAGAACCGTGGAGTACAAGCTGCATCCAGCAAGGGGCAGGCACCAGCTTTCCAGCGAGGCAGCTGCGACGGGGCCTGCCGAGGCCAATGACATAATACACTTCGTATCTGGGGCGCTGCTGAGTGGGACGCCGCGGTGGCTGGTGAGTGGAGAATTGTGGCGTGGTGCTGATGGGTGGTACATGCAAAAGGCGAGGATTTATATTCTGCTTCAAGTACCCACTAACACCAAGGCCAGCGCAGGACGAGACACAGGCATCGTCATCGTCGGCCGCACGCGGAGGGCGAGCCGCTGGCTGACAGGCATAAAGTGTGCGTCGGGTGGTTGTACAACAGATGCAAAGATACCAGACTTTGCAGGGCACGCCATCAGCAGCGTCGTCCAACGCCAGACGACGGGAAAGGACCTACGGCCGCGTTTGGGGCATCACGAGCATCAGGCGGGTGAGAGGAGGCATTGGGCCGCCGGGCCACGAGGGCATCTGTTCCGGAAATGCGAGGCCGAAACCAAGCAGACAGGCCCGAGGGACGAGAAGCGATTACGAGGATGCTCTGCAGAAGCAGGCCGTAGGAGGGCGGTCGACGCCCTCAGACATACTCACACGACGAAGAAAAGAGTCAATAGGAGAAGAAAAGATGGCCAGCAAAAGCAGAAAAGGAGCTGGAGGGGGGGTAAAATGGGTGTTGTTGAAGAGAGAGAGAGAGAGAGAGAGAGAGAGAGAGAGAGAGAAAGCAGCACGGGCGAAAACGAGAAACAGATTAAGATAAAACCACAAAAATAAAATCACAGAAAAAAAGAAAAGGCGCGGTTAAAGCAAAACAAACGACCACATCCACAAAACCTCATAAAAAGAGAAAAAGAATCAGCTGGGAGATCGGCCCCCGCATCCCGACACGGCCCTGGGTTCTCTCCTCGACAGCCTCCGCGAAGGAATCGTCAAATCTTGGTTTCCGTCCCGGGCGCTCTAGCTGCTGCCCTTGACCTTGAAGGTGATCGTGGCGGAGCCGCCCGTCGTGAGAGCCGTCTGGAGGTCAGTTAGTAAGTGACGGTTTGAAAGGGGAAAGAGAAAAGGGGAGGGGACAACGCACCGTGCACCCGGTGCTGCCGCCGTAGTAGGCGCCGCTCTTGAGGTAGCAGGGCGCCGTGATGTCGCCGCTGATGACAATGTCAAAGTCGAGCTCGGCCGTGGTGGTGGGCGTGTTGGGGAAGATGGAGATGTAGGTGATGCCGTAGATGTCGGTGCCGGCGCCGATGTTGACGGGCGCCCAGTTGCCGGCCGAGTCCGGGTAGTCGGTGCTGGTCCAGATGCAGGCCTGCTCCTCGCTGACGCCGGCGTTGTTGACGTAGAACTGGCCGCTCGTGTACTTGCCCTGCCACTGGTAGGCCGTCTTGGCGTTCAGGTTGTTGAGCGTGTAGGTGTTGCCGGGCTCGGTGACCAGCGGCACGTTCATCATCTCGTTGCCCGGGTAGTTGGTGCCGCACACGCAGGCGACGTCGGACAGCTCGTTCTTGACGCTGATGCCGCCGAGGCCGGCGACGCACAGCGTGTCAAAGTCCGGGTTCGTGCGCTCCAGGTAGCCGTCGGCGTTGCACCACAGGCCGCCGATGGACTGCCCCGTCGAGCCCTGCGAAGTGGGCGGCCACTGCGCCTTGCTGTAGCCCGGCGCGCACGCGTACGAGCAGAAGGACCCGGCGACGCAGCCGCCGCTGACCGGCTCCACAATGTCGCTGATCAGCACGCCCGGCGTCCAGCTGCCCGTCGTCTGGATCGACGCCCAGCCGTCCAGGCCCACCCACGACACCGCCAAGGCGCCGTAGTCCGACGGGAAGTGGCTGCACGGGATCTCGCCGTTGGGGAACACGGAGTCCACGCCCGAGCCCGTCGTCGACGTCGTGCTGGTCGCCGTCGACGCAGCCGCGGTGCTGGTGGTGGTGGCGGCGGCAGCGGTCGTGCTGGTGGTCGTCGACGTCGTCGGCGCCACGGTCGAGGTCGTCGACGTGGTGGTCGGCGTCGTCGAGGTCGAAGTCGAGGTCGTCGTCGACGACGACTTCTTGGACTCGAAGAACTCGGCCGCCTGCTTCGTGGGCGTCTTGGTGGCAGACGTCGTGGTGGACGTGGACGTCGGCGTCGACGTGCCGACCACCACGCAGTCGCCGTCGGCAATGCACTGCTTGGCCTCGTCGGCGGCCACGACCTCGCCGTCCGAGTAGACGTACTTGGTCTCGACGGGCGTCACGACGGTGGTGATGGCGGCGCGCTTGTCCACCTGTGCCGGCGCATCGGCGGCTGCCTCGCGCTTCTGGTGCAGGTGGGCGTGGTTCGCGGGGACGTTGAGGGCGCGGTGGCGGTGCATGTGCTGGTGGCCACCAGCCAGGTCGGCGGCGGCGCCCGCCACGAGCGCTGCCGTGACGGCGATTTGGACAAAGCCCTTCATAATTCCTCTCCTCTCGGTGATCCGGTGAGCTCTAAAAATGGGCGATGTTTTCCTGTGTGATTTCAATTTGGCGAACGGAACTGCGAGGCGCTGCGGGTTAGCACAACTTGATCGGCCTTGTCGGTCTCCAGGGAAGCACAGAACGGCGTATCGAAGATCGTCACGGAATGCCGTCGCGGTCGTTTGTTGCGCTGCCGGCTGGCTACCGTATGGTGTTGTGTTGTTGTGGCCGCCGCGATCATCATGGCCGTTGCTTCTCATCACTCATTTTTGTTTGTTTTGCATGGACCATCCCTCTCGTTTCGTGTCTCTTTCCTGTCCTTCTTTGACACTGTCTTCCCTGTGCCGCGATGACCTCCAGTTCCTCCATCAGAACCCACCTTTTTAATGTTTGTTGTCGTCGTAGATACCCGTCGAACTTCTCTCGCGATATTCCCAAAGGAGTGTGGTAGAGAGACGGTGAAGCCTCTCAGTTGGATGGTAAAAGAAACAGAAAATAAAAGCGAGCGTGAGACGAACAGACCCTGCGTCTGTCGAGAAATCTTGTCGTGACAATGCGAACGTGCAAAAACGAAAGAAAGGAGAGGAAAAGAGCGACGAAAGGTGAGAAAGGAGCGAAAGAGGAAAATGGGTGGAGGGCAGAAAGGAGTGACAATATTGGCTGAAGGGTACAAAATGAACGACCATCCACCCTCAAGAGACCGAAAGAGTGGTGGAGAATGGGGGGGGGGGGACGACGACGACGTCTCTAGCAAAAGATACGGCGTACGCATGCACAACTACGAGTACGACGCACGAGTGCCCTGTCTCTGGTGTTCGTCGGTGGGAGATCAGCCCCCCCCCCTGGTAGAAGGGGCTTGGCGAAATTGCATTCCCCATTGAAGGGGCGTAGGCCAGACAAGGGGAAATGAGCAGGGGGGGAGAAAAGAGAGACGAACATTAAAAGAGCGCGGTTGGAGACTATCGTCAACGCGGTGGGACAGGGGGGTGTGGGCGGGTGGGTGCCCGTTGCGGTGGTGTGGTTGGCGTGGACAGGGGTGGCCTAGCAAAAGGAGAGAGCCAGAAGGAGAGAGAGAGGGAGCTGCCAAAGCTGAGAAGAAGAAAACAAACCGAGCCACGCAAAAAAAGGCCTGGCAGGGGCGCAGAAGCCCGGAATACTGGCTGCTAAGAGGAAAGAACCGAGACGAGGCCGGCAGGCCGATCATTGTTTTCTTTTTTCTCTTTCTTTTCTTCTTCTGCCCTTTTCCTTTTCTTCTTCTCTCCTTCTCTTCTTCCTTTATTATTCCTCTGGTCGCCCTTCTTTTGCTTTGTTTCCCTGTCGCAAAGCCAGGTCACCTGCCTTTTACCGGCGCCTTGGCTGCTCCAGTCCACCTCCCTTCATGCCGACCGGACGCGACTGGAATGTGTCAGATGGGGAATGCGAGAGAGAGAGGGCTGGATGAAGCGGACGGATTGACGCGCAAGATGCTGGAGATGCTGCGCCGTACTCGTGCTTGTAAGATACGATGACATACGGCGTACGTCGTAAGCAGCCTGAGCACCATTCGTTTAAAGAAAAAGAGGAACCTGTTCTCCATACCGCGGCCTGTGGTGGGCGATCGCAGCTTCACGCCCCCTCTCTCCAGTCTTTTTTTATCCCGTTTTGCGCAGGCTGGCCGTTTCAGAAAGCAGAAGGCGCCCAGGAAATAAAGAAATAAAATACAGAAACCCAGAAAAACAGGCCAGGCCGGGCGCACGAGCAACACGCAAAATACTCCCCCCAGCGGCCTCCTCTCAACACAGCTAGCATGGTCCAGGGTTGGGCTGGTCACCCTCCTCTCCCCCCTCTCCCCCCTCTCCCCCTTTTTTGTCTTCCCCTTTCAAGGGCGCGTCTCTCCGCCCCCCCCTGTATTCGTGTTGTTTTTCTCCCCACAGGGACGTCGACTCCTGCTCTCTGATTGGCCAGGCTCAGCTACTTCCTTGCTTCGGCCTGTTCCTGGACTTTCCCCTTTCTGGCCGACCAGCCAATCCCAACATAGACTAGCTTGCCCAGCTCCGCCTTGGTTCTTTCCTGATTTCGCAGGGCTCTTCCGCTCCTGCCTCTCCTGGGCGTTCCTTGGGATGCGGGCTACGCAGGACGTTCTGGCTGTGAAGTCACGAGCTCTGGCCCGGTTTCCCGGTTTCCCAGTGCCCAGGCCAGGCCAAGCCCCGCGACTGTTGCTCCATAGCAGCCAAGGTCTCGAACCGCCACCATGCAACCACTTTCTCCTGGCGAGCCTGGCGACGGCTCCAGAGCATTACGGCGTACGGAGTACTCCGTACACAAATACGACGCAGCTGGGACAGCCGTAATTGTCCCGCCCCATAGTTGAAGACCAGCACAAACACACCGCTCAACAGGCGGAAGATGGACAGTAAGATACGAGTATTCGTCGGTCGATCTATTCCGGGACGATGGCTGCTCACCGAGAGAGGTGAGCCCGAGCATATCCTTGTGCAGGGGGCATATGGAGGATACGAGTAACTTTGCGGACCCCCCCTTCGGCATCAACAGTCACCACGGCAAAGAAACGATGAAGACAAAGACCCAGTCCGCGCAGGAGCTGGATGGACTCTACGACTCACTCCATACTAAACACTCTCTCGTGTGTATTACGCGTCCTCTCGTCCTCTGGCGGAAGGATGGCCTTGTTTTGCCGCAAAGACAATGGCCTCTCTTCCGCTCTCTGGGGCCTCGTCGTAATACTGCTCGGCTCTCATCTGGTGCATGCGACGTATCTTACGTACGCCACAAAAAAATAAAGAATAAAATAAAGAAGCAAAGCAGAGGGGAAATTGCTTGCAATGTCTAGCAGCAACTATCGTAGGCTAGGGGGAAAAGACCCCACTGTGGTGGTTCCCCAGGATGCCTCAGTGTGTGTGTTCCGGTGTACGGAGTGCATACAGGTCAGATACTGAGTAATATCTATGCGTGGCTATCCGGCGGAGGTGAGAGACTCTCGTTCGTGGGAGAGTGAGGACGTATCACCGTGGAGCTGCCGTGTACGTCGTACATGTGCAGAGCAAAAGACATCTGACTCGGCGACTCGCAACGTCATCGTCGTGCTCCGGTCGCGAACACGAAGAGATCAGAGCCGGCTAATACAGAACAGTAAAAAGAAGGCCGATCGTCGGTGGGTTTCCGAGCGAGTGGAAACAAAACGTACGAGGGAAAGGGTGAGTGGATTTCCCGAGGCACACCACAACGACAACGACGGACAGATCTTGCACAAGTCAGATACATAATACACCACCACATTGGGTCCGCCTGTTTCATGGGGGTCGTTCCCGGGCTGCCCAAAGATCTTGCGGCAAGGCCCCTGGATTGGCCTTGCCCTTTTTGTCGCGATCTTCTTGAATTTCTCGAACCAGGGGGTTGTTTGTTTGTTTGTTTGTGCATCATCCGGTTCACGGAACGATCGTGACATTGCCATGACTATGCTGCGCGCCAACGTGCCTGTCCGCCAGCCGCAGTACAGGCGCCTCCCCCCCGTCTCGTCGGCTTCTGTTCCGGATCCGAGGGAAAAAAAAAGAAGAAAAAAACGTACAGCAGCAGGCATTCGCTGGTCGTCACCGACCCAACTACTACTCTGCCGATTGCTGGCTTAACTAGGGGAGAGCGGACGGGATCCCGTGCTTTGGCAGCATCTATGGCCGTACGTGGGAGACAGAAGCTGTTTACGAGGCAGATGAAACGAAGACAACGAGGCCAAAAGGAAAGGGGATTGACAAAGCCTGTTGGCAAAAAGGGGCCTGTGTATGCACGCACTGTCTCTGCTGCTGTTTAGCCTGTACGTCCCGGGATAGGAAGGCAGGAGACAAAAACCATAAGCAAACCGATGTCCCATTTCTTAATAATACAAAGCCTGCCTTTCGTGCGCTCGTCGAACGAAAGGAAAATACTCTCGCCCGCGTTCAACCACGGTAAAAATAAGAAACAGATTTCCCAGAAAACCCGTCTCGAGACCCCATCATCAGAAACATATATACCCATATTTTGAACCCTCTCCCTGCCATGCCCTCCACACCCTCCCCCCAATTTCATATTCTCTCTCAAAACTCCCATTATATATATTTTGCACTTCCCGTCTCACCCCCCCCCCCCCCCACCTACCCTCTCATCCATTCTCTCCTTTTTGTTTGAAAAACTCGCCATCCACGGTGTGTGTGGATGAACCGATGACTCCCAGCCGTTTGTTCCTCCGCCCAGCCCGTCCCGCTAAAAAGGGGAACAATAGAACAACGAAAAAAAAGAGATGCCGTAATGAGAGACTGTCGGAACGACAACACCCCCAAAAGGCCACTGGCGACGGTGGAGCGACAAACAGCGCCGAGCCCGCTTGCCATAATGTCGATGTGAAAGGCAACCTTCTCGCCTGACGAAAGAATAATAGGCCGAGGAAATCAAAGAAGAAGAAAAATCTCCGGTAACTCAGTGAACAGGCTCTGACAATTTGCTCAGGCCAGGTGGTGGCTCTGCCTTCGGAGTCGAAGCCGAATCCCGGCCCACACAGAGGCCACAGGCGGAAATATACATCTATACATATACATATGTATGATATACATGGGCCGCCCCACACTATTGGGCGGTCCCAGCCGCCTCGAGCACCTGCCCGACCTGCTGCCCCAGCTGTTCCAGCTGATGCTCAATGCGCTGGTCGGCGGCGTCGACCGTCGCCTCCGTAGCCTGTCGCAGGCGGGCCTGGGCCGCGTCAGAAAGGTCGCCGGCTTCTGTCTTCGTGCCGGCAGGAGGGGGGAGGCTATGGTCCCCCGGCTGCTCTGGGCTCTCTGGGCCGGGTTCGGCTTTCCCCGGCGATTCGGGGAACGGCTCGGGATCCGGCTCAGACAATGGCTCGGTGCGCATCGCTGCTGTCTCCGGTGCTGTGGACACCGCTGGCGGCGGCTCCTGCTCTTCCGGCAGCCCCGGTGCCTGCTCTTCAGGCAGCGTCGCATGGCCCAGCTCCATCTTGAGAGCTGCCACCTCGTTCTCGTAGGCCAGCTTGGCCGCCTCCAGGAGCGCGATGCTCTCGTCCTGCTGCCGCATCCGCTCCTCCTGCGCCTTGAGCTTGTCTTCGAGCGTTTGGATGTACGTCCACATGCCCTGCTCGGACGAGAAAATGTTGGCGTTGCTGGCGTCGCCGTTGCTATTTGGGCGCACGAGCAAAGAAGGGAGACCTGGACTGGTTAGCGCTTTCTCTCTCTCTCTCTCTCTCTCTCAATCCTTCCGCCACAACCTTGTTGCGGCGTACGATGTAGTTGGATGGCACAGCTTGGGAACTCACCGTCGTGCACGGCTGGGCTGATCGGCCTGGGGCTCTCCGCGATGCCTTGGTGCGAATACAAGGCCAAGCCGCCTGCGCTCATTGGCCCCGACGAGGCGTTCGTAGTAGTCCGGCTGTCTGTTGTTGTGCCTGTCGCTGACTCGGTCGTCATCCTGGCCGTCGCCGCCACCGACGTGGAACCCGCACGGTCCACGTTTGGCGGGACCAGCGCCCCTGGCTTTGGCAGGTGCTGCAGGTGCCGTTGCGGCCCTTGGGAGATGGGCGGGTACGTTCGCGCATGTGTTGCAGAGGCGGTGGCGGCACCATGCAACCCGTCGGTCGATGTGCGGCCGCGGAGCTGCTGTGGCTTGACACCTGGAAGGCTGAGCCGCCTCCGCTCCTCCTCGTCGAGACCACCGGCACCCTCGGCACCGCCGTCGCCGCCTGCATCGCCTGCTATGCTGTCGTACTCGATCCCCGACATGACGGAGTCGTCGCCCGTACCGCCGCCGTCCATCAAGCTCGAGTTCCCCTCAAAGCTGTCGTCCAGGGACAGGCTGCTGTTGCCAAAGGCACCCGAGCCTGACCGCCGACCAGCACAGCCGCCAGCGCCCTTGCTGTGGCGCGCCAGGGCGTCACCACGCGCAAACTTTCGATCGCAGCGGGGACAAATGTGAGGCTTCTCGCCGGTATGCAGCTTGCTGTGGCGCTTGAGGTCATGCAAGCGGCGGAAGCGCATGTCGCAGCCCTGGCATATGTAAGGCTTCTCCTGGCTGTGCGTCAGCAGGTGGCTCTTAAGGTTGTGGTGGCGCGTGAACTCCGTGTCGCAGTAGGGGCACTTGTGGCGCTTGGCGGATGGAGATTTGGGTGCCAGCTCAGGTATGAGCATTGGGTGGGCGGCGTGTAGCGGCTGCTGGGCAGCGGCCGTCCTGGTGAGGGCGGCATCGGGCTGCGCCTGGTCCGCTCCAGCAGGGGTAGCGGGGTACAAGGATGGGGCGCCCGGTGCTGATTGAGGTTGTTGAGGATATTGCTGCTGCTGCTGCTGCTGCTGCTGTGTCTCTGGTGTATTTATGGGGTCCAGGTCCATCTCAACGTCGTTGCTGCTCGTGCTGTTGCCGTTGCCATTGCCTGCTGGCGGTGCCGAGGAAGAAGACGACACAGCTTCTGCTGCAGCGACCGCAGCAGCCACAGCGGCGGCGGCGCTGGTAGCATTGGACGCATCGAGCTGGTTGGCAGCCGCTTCGGCAAGGGCCGCAGCGCCAGCAGCAACAGCCGCGGCGGCGGCGTCGCCAGAGCCGGTAGGCATCCCAGCTTCGGCTGCCCCGGAGGCGTCGGCCGCTTCAGCAGCTCGTTGCGACATGAGCGCCTCGGCACCGCGCAGCACCGAGAGCGCCGTCTGCGCAGCCGCATGGTTGTGGTCAAGGTCGTGGTCGTGGCCGCCCGGTGCGGTCCTCGGTCCGACGGCCCCGACAGCGCTGTCGTGCGAAGCAAGCTCTGGGTCAACCATCCGCGTGTCGGCGGCCGTGTGGTCGTCGAAGCGCGAGCCGCTGGCAAGACGTGCCAGCTTCCGCGGAGAGAGATCGGGATTGAGCAGGTCGTGGTGATGTTGATCGTCCGCTGCTGCTGTGGACGCCCCTGCAGTCGCTGGCGACGCACTGGCGCCGCCCGCAGCAGCAGCCGCCGCGGCAGCGGCAGCAACGGCGGCAGCAGCGGACGATAACGAGGCCGCGTCCGGCGACGGCGACCGCAAGCGCTTTGCCGACCGGGCAGCGGCGACAGCCGCTGTGGCCGTTTCGGATGCGGCGGCGGCGGCAGCAGCTGCGGCGGCGGCAGCTGCCACGGCCACAACAGTCGACGTGTGGGACGCTTCGGAATCGATCGCTGTGGCAGACAAGGCGGGGGGGGACGTGAGGTGCGCGGCCTCGACGGGTTCGGGGCCCTTTTCGGGGGAGGAGGCCATCGGCACGGTCGCTGGAGGGGAGGGGGTTGTTTGTTCGGCTTTGGCAGCGAAAAAGAGAAGAAATCAGGGCCCTTCTTTTCCCTTGTTTCTCCTGTTTCTCTTTACTGGCGGCCTGAGAGACGCGACGAAAAACGACCGACTTGCCGGGTCTCCTTCTAGGAAGCGGATTCGGACAGAAGCGAAGCGACAAGGGAGTGCTGGATTTCCATCAAAGCAACGCGTCGTTTCGCGCATCGAATTGCGCCGCTTTCGCTGTTCCCTCGTCTTGTTCTTTTTCGGCTTCTTTTTCTTCTCTCAAACTCTCTCACTCTCCGAGCTCAACGGCGCCCAAAGAACATTGTCGAGTTCGATCGGAAATGGAGGACGGCGACGCGATGCGGAGAGAGAGGCTTGTCGGGATTCGATGTGTGGCTGGAGAAACGTGGCGAGAGCTGCCGTTCTTTGTGTCGGTTGATAGGGGGGAGGGGGGAGCAGAAAAAAGTGGGAGAGATTGAAAAAGAATAGCAGCGACGGGACGAAAGGACAGTGGGACGAGCCGCGAACACGGGGGATTAGGTAATAATTCTGGGGCGAACACCAAAGGGCGTGTGTGGTGAAAGAGAAGAGGGAAGGGACGATGGGGAGGCGGCTTCGCTTTGCGGCGGAGAAGAGAGAGGAAAGGAAGGGACGACGGGCGACGTCGTCTCCAATTCGCAAGCAGTTGGCAAGCAGTTGATACGGAGGACGGCGTAGGACTCGGGTTTGGCTCTTTCTGTTTTGCGGACGGGGAAGCGACACAGGGGAAGGAGCGAATGGGGGGCCTGAGGAGGCCCGTGGACAGGTGAGGCTGTGCGCAGCAAACGGCGCATTGGGTGGGGTTCTAGGGGGTGGGGCGGGGGGGGGATAGCGGCCTGTGCAGCGCTCTTGCTCTACGGGCGTTGTGGGGGCTGCCTTACACGACAGCCCGCAGAGCGCCGGCGGCGTCGAGCGAGCAGGCCGCAGCAACGCACGACCTATTCTACGCATTGTCATTGTCTATTTCCGCAGTGCCCTGGGTGTGGCGTGTGACGCGTTTTGCCTTTGCTGCAGTCGCAGCGACGGACGTCTCTCTGGCCGTCGTCGTGTTGCGAGGTAGCTGAAAAGCCTCGAGAGGGGAGGCGGGCCAGCCCTCGCGGAAAGGAGCCGGTGTTCCCAACAGCGGAGAGGCAGAAGCAATAAGACGGAAAGCCGGAAAGACTGAAGGAGTGCAGCTGCTGCTTGGCCCGACTGCTGCGGTGGGTTTTCTACGCGGAGTGTCTTGTTGCCGGCACATTTGTGAGGACAGGAGCATGGGCAGAGGGACCTGTAGCTTCCAACGAAGGGAACCGGGAGGGGGGGCGGCCGCGGGTCAAGGAGGGGGCCTCTGTGTATTCCCAGTGAGAAACGAATACGAAGGGACAGGAGCTGCAGGGAGGATGAGGAAGCGAGGTGAGAGTAGGAAGAGCAAGAGGGCACGGATGATCAAGCCGAACGAGGAGCTGCAGCTTCTGCCTTCTGCTTCAACCTTGCTTTTCTAGAATCCGTGCAGAGCCGGCGATCCGAGAAGCCAACACGGGCTACGGCGCGGGATCGAACGAGTAACCTGCGCGAGAAACGAAACAGGGGTTGTACGGACAGCTGGGCTGCCTGGTTTCTTTGAAGAGGGAGAAAGAGAACTAGACAGGATGAAAAGTGAAAGAGCCTACAAAGGGAATCGCTTGCCCAGACGACGCTCAACAACAAGAAGAAAATATGCTTATGCGTCGTGCTCTCACTGCAGACAGGAAGCCCGAGAAGTAAGCCGTCTTGCTCGTGTTCCTTCGGAGACTGGCTGGCTCGTTGGGGCTGACCTGCAAGTGCGTGTGAGATCTTGGCACGCCGTTCGGTTAGCAGGCTGACAAGTGGGAGGCTTTTGTGGCGGTTTACGCTCTCTCCTCCTTGGGTTTCGATACGAGAAATACTGCAAGTCCTCCCCCAGCGAGCGTCGTGCCTGTCAGCCCCGGATGCGCCCTGTCGCCGAGGGAGAGCTCCAAAGAACAGGCCGGCGGCCATCTGCCCCCCCGTACTCCGTACTCCGTACTCCGTAGCCCTCTTGCCTCTTGCCTCTTGACCCCTTGCTCATCCACCTGCCAGGGGCCGGGTTGACACAATAAAGCCCCTGCTCGCCGGCCCACCCGCTCTCGTGCCGGAAGAGCCTCACCCACCACGAACACTGGGTTTGGCGAAGGGGTCGTGGACTCCGCTGAGAGGTGGTAAATGAGCACGGCGATGGCTAGCATCCTTGCAATGCAACAAATACGCTGTCGCGGCGTCGAGACGTTGAGGACGCTGGCGGCCAGGACCTGCACAACAGCGGGACTAAACGACGATGACGTGAAGAGAACTGAGCTGGCCTGTCTGGGCACTGGACATGTCTCAGAGTAAAAAAAAAGAACCCAGGAAAAGGAAAAGGAAAAGGGACGACGCGAAACGCCAGAAGCCAGGACGGCCGCAGGTGGCTCTATGCATCTATCCACCACTCCCGCTTAGGCGCATACACGTACCGAGCCGTCCCAGCCACATGCAGCAACGTCATCAAGCATGTGCGCGCCGGCTCAAAAGCGCCTGCCAACTTTTTAGGAGAGGGGAATAACTTCCAGGGAACAGAAACACAATCGAACTCCGCCATTGACGACACCACCGGCGACAGCATCCGCCCTCTCTTTCGTCGCCTTCTCTTCTCTTCGCCCCCTCCCGCCTTTCCTTCGATCTCCCTCAACAGCCGGTAGAAAGACAGACCTCAAGACCGCCGCCCGGGCGATCCATCGTCACCGAAACTGCCGTCGTTTTCTCATCGCCTACGCATCGTTTTGGACGGCGGCGAGACAGCTTCCGGGACCATCCCCTTGGCCGCTTTGGGGGGTTTGGACTTCTCCTCTTCCCCATCCTTTTTTTTGGATTTGTCGGGTGCTTTGGAGTCCTCGGCTTAGTCGTCTTCGCGCGCGGTCGAGAGCGACGGCAGCAGCGAGAATCTCTGCGCTTCTCGGGTTGCGTTGGGAACGGAGTGGCATTCGGAACGGTAAGGGAATAGACCAAGCGGACGAGGAGGAAGGGGGCCGCTTACAGGGCCGCTATCGGGCCTGCGAAGACGAGACCGCGTTGCTAACTCTCTCCCTCCCTCGCCTTGTAGCCCGCCGTACGCGCGATGCCCTTGATGATGTCCGACCACGAGCCGTCGGCAAGCAACAACAGCAGCGGTAGCAGCAGGCGGAACCGAAAATCGGCCGACAGCATCCAGCACCGCAACGGGACGGGCGCGAGCCACAAGACTGCCGCCAACAGCACGAACGGCCACAACACGGCGAAAGCCGACGACGAGGAGGGAGGCGGGGGCCACACCCGCGCGGGAGACACCGCCATGTCGGTCAACGGGCTGCGACCACGCGGGGCCGGCCGCCCGGCTGTGAACGGGTTGCCGGCGACACCGACAGAGGCAGAAACGGCCGCCACGCCCGCCACGATTCCCGCCACCACTGCCACAGCTGACCAGCCGCCCGCCAGGGGCATCCGCTGCGCGCCGCTGCGCATGCCGCTGCGCCGGCGCAAGCAGACGCTGGCCGTGCTGGTCCACTGCTCGTGCCTCATGATGTCGGTGCCGCTCTTCTTCTTCTGCTGCGCCGTGCCGCTGGCGTGGCCGCTCATCATCCCGTACATCCTGATGGTGCTGGTGTCGGGCGCGTCCACCGACGGCCGGCTGCGCTGGCGCTCCGAGCGCTTCCGGTCGCTGCCCATCTGGTCGTGGTTCGCCGCCTACTTCCCCGCGCAGCTGCACAAGACCGCCGAGCTGCCGCCCGACCGCAAGTACATCTTTGGCTACCACCCGCACGGCATCATCTCGCACGGCGCCTGGGCCGCCTTCGGCACCAACGCGCTCGGCTTCCGCGACACGTTCCCCGGCATCACCAACAGCCTGCTGACGCTCGACTCCAACTTCAACATCCCCTTCTACCGCGAGTACCTGCTGATGGCCGGCATGTCCTCGGTCGCGCGCGAGTCCATCGTCAACCTGCTGAGCCGCGGCGGCGCCGACGGCCAGGGCCGCGGCCGCGCCGTCACCATTGTCATTGGCGGCGCGCGCGAGTCGCTGCACGCCCACCCGGGCACGCTGCGCCTGGTGCTGCACGGCCGCGCCGGCTTCATCAAGGTGGCCATGGCGACGGGCGCGGACCTCGTGCCCGTGCTGGGCTTCGGCGAGACCGACCTGTACGAGCAGCTGCAGGGCGACGACCACCCGCTGCTGCACCGCTTCCAGATGCACGTGCTCAAGGTGTGGAAGTTCACGCTGCCGTTCATGCGCGGCCGCGGCGTCTTCAACTACGACTACGGCCTCATGCCCTACCGCCACCCGCTCAACATTGTCGTGGGCCGCCCCATCCCCGTCGTCAAGGCGACGAGCGACACGCTGGACCCGGACGAGGTCGACCGCCTGCACGGGCTGTACTGTGCCGAGCTGCGGCGCCTGTGGGACACGTACAAGGACGAGTACGCGCCCGACCGGACCGAGGAGATGCAGATTCTGCCGTAGGGCGCGCCAGGGGCCGAAGAGGAGGGCTGAGCAGCCGAGTTCGTTATAACTTGGGATCTACTTTCTCGGCATCTCGCCCCTCTTGCTACTCTCATTTGGAAACAGGTTCCGTAATTTGTGTTGGCTTATTTATTCTTTTGGTTTTTGGTTACAGTTCTGAAATGCGTGCTGCCGTCTTTGGTCTCATGTGGCGGGCGCATTATGCTTTTCTCTGCTTCTTTTCTTTTTCTGGATATGGGATGGTGAGGCAAATCTTGTTTACATATTGTACGTTAGGCATGGACGGGACCGGCCCGGGGGGGAGGGGGGGGGACAGGAAGCACGAGACAATGACGGAATTCGAGCACATGTATTTCCCAAAGCAGCTCTACTCGTTGCATTTATTATTTTGCGCGCTCGAGACCATTTGGCTGCTCAGACTGCCTCTTCGTAGACGGTCGTGCGCACGACGACCGCGGATAGGCGCTCGCCGCGGCCGTTCCACAGCGACGCGCAAGGCACGACCGGGACCGCCGCGCCGGCGTGTCCGGCTGCGATCCGGCCGACAGCGTGCACGTCGGCATAGACGACGACGTCGGGGGCAGGCTCGGGCGATGCGATCCCGAGCCGCAGAGGGGCGCCGTCCGCAGAAGCAGGGCCATACGGCCACGCCTCGACGGTCTGGGCGACTGTCTGGCAGCGGTCCACCTCCTCCTTCTCGTCGTCCTCCGCATCGTTGTCCGACGACGTCGTCGTCGTTGTCATCCGGAGGAGCGTCTGGTACGTCTGCGTTTTGGCCGGCCGGTCGTGGTCGTGGTCGTGGTCGTGGTCGTGGTCGTGGTCGTGGTCGTGGTCGTGGTCGTGGTCGTGGTCGTGGTCGTGGTCGTGCTCGGCCGCACCCACACCCACACCCACACCCACCCCCGCATCGCCATCCGCACATGCCCACGCCCGACACTGGATGCTGTCCCGGCCCGCGCGTAGCTGGCTGAAGCCCGCCTGCGCGTGCCACTCGACGGGCGCGGCCCGCGGCAGCTCGGCCACCTCGGCGAGGAAGACGGGCGGGATGGCGTCGAGGTGGTTCTGCGGGGAGCGCCCGTCGGTCTTGCCGCCGTTGCCACTGCCGGTTCTGCGGCCGGCGCCGTGGCGTGTCTGATCTGCCGCCAGCACACCCCAGTCGGGGAGCTGCGGCGGCGCCGCTCCGGCGGCAAATCCGCTTCCGCTCCTGCTGCCGTACATTGCGTAGCGCGCGTCAAACTTGCGGTCCCACAGATCGGGGCCATCGCCGTCGTCGTCGTCGTCGTCGTCGTCGTCGTCGTCGCCATCCTCGCCCTTCCGCCTCGCCCACCACTCGTGCGCCACGCGCCATGCCCGCGCCACCAGCTTGGCCTTGTCCGGCAGTGTGAGCTGCACGTCGTCCCCGCTGCCGCGCCCGCCCGCGTCCTCCTGCCGCGGCACGTACGCCACGACGCTGCTCCACCACTGCACGCCCTGCTCGACGCCGATGCGCCACAGGTGCTGCAGCGCGAGCGTCGTCTGGAAGGCAAAGGAGGCGGGTGCCGGGGGACAGCCGTCGACGCCCGTGCCTGCGCCTGCACCTGCGGCTGCTTTGGCCCCTGCTTCGACCGCCTTGGTCGGCAGCTCCATGGTCGCCGGCACCAGCGGAATCTGGCCGGCGATGGAGACGATGCGGGGGCCCTCGCCCGCCCGGCCCCCGTCGCCGTTGCCTGCCGTGAGCAGCCGCGCGGCCGGCACCGACACGGCCTGGCTGTAGGGGCCGATGTTGGCGGGCGCCCAGTACGACCGCGACTGGACGTGGAGACCGCGGCGGCCGTCGGCTGGGGGGCTGGTGGTGGCGGTGGTGGTGGTGGTGGCGGCGTCGGCGGCCGTCGCAGCGCCGACCAGCACGCCCAGAAAGATGGCCACGTCGACGCTCGCGGGCAGCAGCTGCTCGCCGCAGGCAATGGTGACGCGGGCGGGCGGGTTCGGGGGCGCGCGGCCGGCGCCGTCGCAGAAGAGCGTAGCGTAGACGGCGTTGAAGGCGGCAAAGTCGGACATGCGGCGCAGCACAACGAGCGTGCGGACGATGCTGTGCGTGGGCGAGGGCGAGGGCGAGGGCGAGGGCGATGCGCCAGGGGAAGGGGGGAGACGAGGGCGGTTCTCGTCGGCCAGCCGCTGCCGGACCTGGTCGACGATGGACTGGGTTGCTTCGGCGATGGAGGGGGCGGACGAGGACGGAGACGCGGGCGCCGGCAGGTTTGGCACCACGCGCCATGTCGTGAGCAGATTCGGGCGGGCAGTGAGGGATGGCGCCGAGGAGGAGGGGGGGGCGTCGTCCGGCGGCTGGCTGGGCACGGTTGGTGGTGGCTGTGTTGGCACGGCGTCGCGGCCGCCGTGCTCGCCGCCACCCTCGTGCTGCAGGAGAGCGAGCACGCTCGCGAAGCGCGGGTCGAAGAGGGCCGGCTGGTGTATGCAGACGCGGGGCCCCTCGCCCTCGCCCTCCCCCTCGCCCTCGCCCTCCCCCTCCTCGGCCTGGCTCTGCTTTGGCACCACGGCTGCCTTCCGGATCCGCAGCCATGCGGTGCCGCCGCCTTCGTGCACGACGTGCCGGTCGGCCGGCGCCACCGCGATGGACCCGTGCCGGAAGAGGGCGCGCGGCCCGTCGAGGACGAGCGTCTCGTACTCGCCGCCCTCGCCGAGCATGCTGCCGCCCGCCGCGCCATCGTCGTCGGCGAGGCCGAGCCGCGCGAGCGCGCGGCGCAGGCGCTGCTGCCCCGCGGCGCTCGCAACGTCGGTCCACAGCAGCGCGTCGTCGAGGCCGCCGCTGGCCACCTTGACGATGCGCGCGTCGAAGCCGCCGGCGGCGGCGAGAGCAGCCAGGTAGCCCCCGCCACTGGCGGCGGCGGGCGGCAGGACGGGATACTGCCACAGATAGGCCAGGGACACCAGGCCCAGGCGCACGGCCACCGACTCGACGCGCGTGCGCTGGTAGGTGCTCAGCAGGGCGCCGGCGCACACGGCGTCGGCCTCGGGGTGGGCGGCCATGACGCGGCGCAGCAGCACGGTCATGGACTCGGTCTCGTCCGGAGGCGGGGGCGTGTCCGTGCGGCCGCCCTCGCTGCCGCCGGCACCGTCCTGCGCGGCCGGCGCCGGCTGGCAGTAGTCCCGCGCGGACTGGACGGCGTGGCCGACAATGGGCTGGCGGTAGAGTGGCAGGCCGGTGGCGGCGGCGTAGAGGGGAATGACCTCGTGGCCGACGGTCTGGTACATGAAGCTGTTGAGGTCCTCCTCCTCATCGGCGGCGGCCTCGGCGCCGTCCTGGCGGCCATCCTCCGGATAGAGGTTGGCGAGCGCGACGACGCGGTGGCCGTGGGCAATGCAGTGCAGCAGGCTGAAGAAGCTGTCCTTGCCGCCAGAGACGAGGCCGATGACGTTGAGGGCCATGGCAAGCGACGTGCTGGGGGTGCTGTATGGGTGGTGAGGCTGAATCGCTGCGTCCCAGGTTTTTCTTTTTCTTTTTTTTCTTTCCCTTTCTTTCTTTTTCATTCAACTGGCGTCACTATTCCGTAGGTGTCGTAGGCCTTGTTACGGGGCTGTTACAGGGCCGTGATTGGACGGGACAGAGCCCGTGGCATGCCAGATCGCGGGGCGCTCCCGCTCTGGTCTAGGCTAACGATCCTTAGGGCGCTGAAGGCCAGGCCCTGCAGCCCCTCTACAGAGCGCCACCGCCTAGAAGAGCGGCGCGGCTGTCATGAGAGGGCTGAACAGCCTGAAGGCATCGCGGGTCAGCCCGCTGTGTAGCGACCGGGGCGTCGTCCGCATGAGGCAGACAGACGAACCGAACCTGGCTGACGGTCCCTCTCGAGTCTATTTTTGTTCTTCTTCTCGACGGCGCAACACTCTTCTCTTCCTGGTGCCGCTGCTGTGCAAGGTGACCTCGGCCTCGGCTTGCACCACAGGCATCAGACACGGCACTGCACACACCCTCGCACCAGAACCGGGGGGGGGGGCCCGTCAAAGAGGGATGGGTTGTGTACGAGGAGGATTGCTGTTTGTGTATTCTATCCAGACTGATGAGGGAGGGGGTGGCTCTCACGGACAGGGCGTGCATGAGGCTGGGGGGCGAAGAGACAAGAGAGACTGGGGTGAGCGGCCCTTGGTCCCACGGAGGAGGAGGAGAATCAAAAGCCAGCCTGTCTCGTCACCGTCTCCGTCGTCACCGTCTCGTCACCGTCTCGGCTCGCCTTCCTCAAACAGAGAAACGCTCGTCATACGGCACGACATGCCTCCAGGAGACAAGCAGGACTCGACAAGGGGGAATGTGGAAGGGGGCGTGAAGGGGGGGTGAGGGCAAAGGTGCTCTCGCTTCACGCGTACACCCTCCCGGCGAACTCCTGTGTCGTTGTGTCGCCGGCCCGAACGAAGCAAAACATCGGAGCCTCGCGAAGGAGCAAGACCGAATGAGAGGCCCCGTTTCTTCCTCTAAAAATAACGAAACGAGAGAGTCGGCAAAGGAGGAGGGGGGGTGAGTGTGGCCAGGAGAGAGAGTGCCGAGCGGTGGCCTGCTGTCGGGACTTGACTTGGCGGGCTCGTCCGGCGGCGGCGCGCGCGTTCCTGCGCGTCCCAAGTTTCGCCGCTCCAGAGAGAGACAAGAAACACGACGGATGCATAAGCATACATCGGACGATTCGTGTGGGCATGGAGCCGATCAAGCGCCTACTTTGTGCACACGACCCCGTACTCCCGAGCTGTCGGAAGCGGCCGTTCCTGCTCTTGGGGTCGTGAAGGGAGGGGGGAGGGGGGGGGGGGGGGGGGGCGCGTTTGTTTCCCGTCTTCTTCCTTGGCGGTCGTTCTTGATCGGACCATTTTATGCGCAGAATTTTGCCGTTGTC